>CM076577.1:204508313-204653313 GCA_034641835.2 Pinus albicaulis
ATCCTATTTTGTTGAAGAAGAAGAGGGTAAAGAATCATACTAAAACAAATAGTACTTAAAGATCCATTGTCAATCATAGAAGTGGATAAGCATATTTATATTCGTTTTTGATATGTCATCCTATAAAATAAGAATGTTAATCTCCATCCTAGTATGCTAGTCCATAGTAGATAGGGAAAATTCGTTAGCGGTGGATTAACTATCCTTCCAAGACAGAGAGTTAACATCTCACAAACAGGGATAATTTTAAGGATGGAAAATTATCTTGTAGTTTAAAAAATTGGTGAATCTCACCAGTCCCTAATATGCAAACTATAAAATGTTTATTGTTGTAATTGTAAAATTATTCAAATTTATAATGATATTATATATATTTTCTATATAATGTTGGCGATTTTTAACGTAAAATAATTTTATATTGTAAAATTTGGGTGAATCATTTTTATAAAAAAATGGAAATTGGCGAATATTTTTTTTGGAAAAACCATGGAAAATTAGCCCACTTGCGAATATTAGCCCCTAAAATTTTCCATGCTTACAAATCCTTCCAATAAAAAAACCTTTCGTTACTCAAATATCACCCATCGATATGGGAAATATTTGTAAAATTTTTTTTTATTGAGATTGCAACAAGATGATGAGATTAGTGAAAAGTGTTGCCTTCACTAAGTGGGCCCGTAGGCTATTTTTGGCGCAAGTCTATTTTTAGACATGTTAATCATATTCTATGAGTTGCAGGATGCTATTTGTGGATGGTTGGTCAAGTTGGAAAAATAGATGGAGTTCTATTTTTAGAAATATTGGGCAGAATCTATTTTTAGATTGCCAGTCTAAAAATAGATATGTCGAATATTATTAGCTCCTATAATATTTGGACTATAAACATTATCTTATTCTCTTGGAGCACTTCAGTTAAGTGCACAGATGTGGCACAGGAGCTGACAGAAGGAATTACGCTATTCCTGAGGGTTAAGTGGAGCTATTGCATGGAGACTTCAGTTAGAACTCATGTGACAGAGTTTGGTGGAGTTATTGAGGTAGTTGGTGGAGTTGTGTTCATTTTAACTTAGTTAAACATAGTTGAGCTAGTTGTATCTAGTCTAACTGATTGATACACTAGTGAGAGTGGTGTGAATTAATTATTAATTAATTCACTAATTAATAAATCATTAATCAACTAAAGAATACATCAGTTAACTACAGTGCATGGACAGTTTCAGTGGCGACCAGTGAAGAGGTAGGTGAAAGAGCAGTGTGACTATAATGTTGCATGATTTGCAACAAACAGTGGTTGGAGATGCCAATGAGGATTGCGTGAGCAAGGCTGGACCAATTTGAGTTCATTCAGAGCCATTCTTCAATAGTGATTGCGCAGTAGAAGCAGGCTAGCAGGTGGCAGAGATTGGAGCATGAGATTTGCTAGATCAGACCTGAATAGTGTGTAGCAATTGGAGATTGTAATTGAGAGTCAGGAGGAGCTTTGTATGATGATTGTTACATGATCTCTATAACATATAATATATAGATATTTGGGGGTTTTTAGCTTTAAGCTTTTCCATGCTAAATTACCTGTTCATATGTGTGAATGTTTATGGTTTTAATGTATGCATGCAATTGATTTAATTTCCGCAAGTAATGATCAATAGTAGAAGAGATTTTGTATTATGCATGAAGTCAAATAGTGTGTGATTATGAGAATCTTGGATGTATAACGCATTAGTTATATAATTTATACATGGTATTAGAGCTATATTGATCATTGGAGCAATTGCAAATCATTGAAGCGGTTGAGTTTTGTGCTGGTGGAATTCGAATTTGCAGTTATGTTTTCTTGGTGTTGAAGTTGAGATGTATTTCAATGGATTGCGATTGGAGTATGCCCTTGAGGGCAACTCGAATTATATTTCATGGAAGGGCAGGATGGAGGCGGTGTTGGAGGATAATGGGTTGAAGGAGTTCATAGATGCAGAAATTCCAAAACCTGCTTCTTGCGATGCTGCCGCACTTGACGCATGGAAAAAGAAGACAGAAAAATGTCGAAGGATTCTGTTGGAAGGTGTGAAGGATCACATAGTGTCCAGTCTTCATGGTAAAGCTTCTCCATTCTTGATGTGGAAAGCTTTGACAAAATTTTTCCAAAGCAGCAGCGACCAGAGGAAGTTGGCGCTCAAGGATAAACTCAGGAACATAAAAATGGAGAAAGGCGACAGTATACCCAAGTACCTCACGAAGTTTGTCCAATGTAGGGATGAGCTGGGAAGTGTGGGGGTTACTGTAGATGACGGGGACTTGGTGAGCTTGGCTCTCCTTGGGCTTTTGAAGAGTTGGCATTCCTATCAGGACTCTGTCAATGGTCGGGAGAAATTTCCAGGATGGGAGCGACTTTGGTCGGATCTTGTGCAAGAGGAGATAACGCGGAGTACCAGGGACGGATCTTCATCGAAGAGTGCAGATGAAGAAAATTATGCTTTGGCTACCAAAGCAAGGAAAGGGAAGAGCAAGAAGAATGCTTCTCAATCCAGTGCGAAAGGCAAGAAGCAGGACATGTCCAAGGTGAAGTGCTTTCACTGTCACCAACATGAACATTACGCCACTAATTGTCCACAGAAGAAGAAAAATAAGCAGGCTGTTGGATCTGCAGCTGGAGAGGCCTTAGCCTCACAATTTGAGCTGGGTTTTCGCTGATCGCATGCTTGGTCTCAAGTGTGATGGGTTCAATGTGGTTTCTTGATAGTGGTACGTCTTTTCACATGACCGGAGACAAAGATTTGTCTACTGATCTGGATGAGAAAGATCTTGGAGTGCACATCGAGATGGGCGATGATGGTAGATATAGTGCGACTGGTATCGGTACCATTTCCTTTGAGAGGGAGTTTGTTAAACCATTCGTATTGAAGGAAGTGATGCATGTTCTAGGATTGAAGAAGAATCTTATCTTTGTGGCGATGTTGGAAGACAAGGGATATGATGTTGTCTTTAGCGAGGGAAAAGCTTTCCTGCGTAGTAAGGCAACTGGTGAAACCCAGAGGATAGGGGTTGGAGTTAAGAACCTTTATCAATTGTAGATAGATGGCTACGCAGTAATGGCAGGCAAGGCAAAAGGAGTGGTGAGCCGGGATGAGGGCAAGCTATGGCATAGGAGATTGGGCCATCTTCACCATGGTGCTTTGAAAATTTTGCAGCAGATTTCTACCGAACTTCCCAAAGGTACACTTGCGCAGTCAAATCAGTGCAAGGGTTGTACTTTGGGAAAATTTGTGAAAGCCACCTTTCACGAGAAGGATAGTCACGCCACGACGATCCTTGAGAGAATTCACATAGACGTGTGTGGACCTTTCTCAGTAGCTTCGACAAAAAAGCATAGGTACTATGTGATCTTTGTTGATGATTTTTCTCAGAAGTGCTGGATCTTCTTCATGTAGAAGAAGAGCGAGACATACTTAAAGTTCTGTGAGTTCAAGGCACTGGTTAAGAAAGAATCGGGGAAGCAGGTGAAGGCTCTTAGGAGAGACAATGGTGGTGAATTCATCTCTGGCGAATTCAAAGACTTTTGCAGCGCAAAAGGAATTCGAAGAGAGCTCATAGCGCCTCATAACCCACAACAGAATGGGGTCGCTGAGTGAAAGAACAGAACGATCGTGGGTGTTGCACAGGCAATGTTGCATGATCAGGGCCTTCCCATACACTTGTGGGTTGAGGCATGCAATACTGTGGTTTATGTGCAAAAACGTTGTCCTCATAGGATACTTGGCATGAGTACACCCGAGGAGGCATTTTCTGGTAAGAGGCTTGATATTTCTCATTTGAGGATTTTTGGCTCACCTATTTACATTGATGTGATGAAGGATGCCAGGAAGAAGTTGGAGTCGACTACAGAGGTTGGGATATTTGTGGGGTACACTGATACACCCCACAACTATCGTGTGTATTTGCCAGACAGTCGGAAGACTGTTGTGCGACGGGATATCAAATGTCATGAGGAGAAAGCCATGAAGTGTTCACTTGAGAGGGAGCCATAATTGCATGCAGATGAGGAGCTATTAGTTCCTAAGGATGAGCCTCAAGATGTGGATTAGCCACAAGAGGAGGTTCATAGAGTGGAAGAAACCACTCATGTAGCGCCAACCATCCGAGGGCAGAAGCGCACTACAGAAGCTGAGCGAATGATTCAGGATGCAGAGAAGATTGTAGGAGCACCTACATCATAGCTCAGACAGAGACAATCACCTGACCGGTATACTAGATACATGGCTCTTATGAGCAAGTGTATCGTGACAGAGCCATCCTCTTTTGAGGAAGCTGTGGAGGACCTCGCATGGGTAAATGCCATGGTGGAATAGTATAATTCGATTGTCAAAAATAGTGCATGGGAGATTGTCCCAAGGCCGGAAGGGAAATCAGTGGTAGGTTCGAGATGGATATACAAAGTGAAGCAAGCAGCTGACGGGAGTGTGGAGAAGTACAAGGCAAGATTTTTTGCCCGAGGCTTCTCACAGATTGAGGGGATCGATTATGAGGAAACCTTTGCACCTGTCGCAAGGTATTCTTCCATACGGACGATTCTTGCTCTCTCAGTGCAGATGGGGTGGCACATTCATCAGATGGATGTGAAGACTGTGTTCCTCAACGGAGTGATTGAGGAGGAGGTGTACATAGAGCAGCCCGAAGGTTTTGAGATATTCAGCAGCGAGTCGCATGTGTGCAGGCTCAAAAGAGCGTTGTATGGGTTGAAACAAGCACCTCATGCTTGGTACACATGGATAGACAGTTATTTCACCGGACTTGGATTCTCCAAGAGTGAGGCGGATCCGAACCTATACCAGATTATGGTGGAGGGTAAGTTGTTGATCATTGTACTTTATGTAGATGATTTGATTCTGACAGGTGATGAACTATTGATACACTCATGCAAGGCTGATCTTGCAAAGGAGTTTGAGATGAAGGATTTGGGCCTCCTTTATTATTTCCTGGGATTGGAAATTTGGCAGCGCAGTGATGGATTGTTTGTGTCTCAAGGCAAGTATGCCCAAGAGATACTGGAGAAGTTCAATATGCATGGCTGCAAGCCTATCGACACTCCTCTTCCTGGTGGATGGAGGAAAGAGGATGCTACATCGGCAGAGGTAGTGGATGCCACTGTTTACCGACAGTTGGTGGGGTCGCTTATTTATCTAGTCAATACACGAATTGACATATGCTACGCTGTTAACCAGCTTTCACAAGCTATGGTTAAGCCTACCAAGCTCTTTTGGAACGCAGGCAAGCATGTATTGAGATATCTCAGAGGCACATCGGGATATGGATTATGGTACAGACAGTTGAATGAGGTGAAGCTGTGTGGCTTCACGGATGCAGATTGGGCAGGGAGCCCAACGGACAGAAAGAGCACATTTGGAGGGATTTTCAGTATCAGGTCGACAGCAGTTTCTTGGTACAGCAGGAATCAGAGATTTGTGGCACTCAGTTCAGCGGAGGCCGAGTATATGGCAGCAATTTTGGTTGCATGTGAGGCTATATGGATGAGGAAGATCCTGGTTGGGTTGTTTGGTTCACACTTAGATCCTACTGTGATATATTGTGATAATCAGAGTTGCATCAAACTCTCGATTAATCCAATATTTCATGATAGATCTAAACACATTGACATCCGGTATCATCATATCAGAGATTGTGTGCAGCGGAAGATCATGTTACTTTCATACATTCCCACGGAGGATCAGGATGCTGATATCTTGACGAAGGCGCTCACCAGGAGAAAATTCGAATACCACAGAGGCAGGATAGGGGTGGCAGATAATCCTTATCTTGTTGAGAGGGAGTTTTGAGATTGCAACAAGATGATGAGCTTAGTGGAAAGAAGTCGCCTTCACTAAGTGGGCCCGCAGGCTATTTTTGGCGCAAAGTCTATTTTTAGACTATGTCTATTTTTAGACATGTCGATCATATTCTATGAGTTGGAGGATGCTATTTGTGGATGGTTGGTCAAGTTGGAAAAATAGATGGACTTCTATTTTTAGACATATTGGGCGGAATCTATTTTTAGATTGCCAGTCTAAAAATAGATATGTCGAATATTATTAGCTCTTAGTAATATTTGGACTATAAACATTATCTTATTCTCTTGGAGCACTTCAGTTAAGTGCACAGATGTGGCACAGGAGCTGACAGAAGGAATTACGCTATTCCTGAGGGTTAAGTGGAGTTATTGCATGGAGACTTCAGTTAGAACTCATGTGACATAGTTTGGTGGAGTTATTGAAGTAGTTGGTGGAGTTGTGTTCAGTTTAACTTAGTTAAACATAGTTGAGCTAGTTGTATCTAGTCTAACTGATTGATACACTAGTGAGAGTGGTGTGAATTAATTATTAATTAATTCACTAATTATTAACTCATTAATCAACTAAAGAATACTTCAGTTAACTACAGTGCATGGACAGTTTCAAAGGAGACCAATGAAGATGTAGGTGAAAGAGCAGTGTGACTATCAGTTGTGACTAGTGTTGCATGATTTGCAACACAAAGTGGTTGGAGATGCCAATGAGGATTGCGTGAGAAAGGCTGGACCAATTCAAGTTCATTCAGAGCCATTCTTTAGCAGTGATTGCACAGTAGAGGCAGGCTAGTAGGTGGCAGAGATCAGAGCATGAGATTTGCTAGATCAGACCTAATTAGTGTGTAGAAATGGGAGATTGTACTGAGAGCTTGTGAGGAGCTTTGTATGATGATTGTTACATGATCTCTATGACATATAATATACAGATAGTTGGGGGTTTTTAGCTTTAAGCTTTCCCATAAATTACTGTGTTCATATGTGTGAATGTTTATGGTTTTAATGTGTGCATGCAATAGATTTTATTTCCGCAATTAATGATCAATGGTAGAAGGGATTCTGTATTGTGCATGAAGTCAAATAGTGTGTGATCAGGAGAATCTTGGATGTATAACATATCAGTTATATAAATTTCTATAATTTTCCCTACCTTAAAGTAATCCCTTACTAGCCTAGTATTGGACATTTGCTAGCATAGGAAGTGAGTTAGTTCCTCGATGTTCCTTATATACACCTAATTATAAAATATAGTAAGATCTAGAACCTCCATGCACATGATTATTTCAAAAAATCTAGAAGATCCATTTATTCTATCAATATGTTGCATCATGGGGGTATAATGGATCAACAATATCTATAAAGGATAGAATTGCTCATGATAGTCAACTAACCAATTTGGTAGATACCATCCTACCTTAGTAGCCACATGAAACAATGCTATACATCCCTCATGGTTGGGCATAATGTAAATTTTCCAAGGTCTCTTGGAGAGTTCCTATGCCACAACATACTTGGCCCACATATAGAGAAAAAATAAAATTTTCATCAACCAACCTTCTTGGGAAACAAGCAAAATACATAATAAAAGTGTGTTTTAAAGAATCTTACTTGATACAATCATATTTGTAGTCAATGGAAGACATTTGTGCAATTGTACTACCATAAAATTCTTTTACATTATACATAATCTAAACATGAAGTTTTCATATTCACAATCTTCAAAACAAAATCCAAACAAAAAACATATCTATAATAAGAATCCAAACAATCTAAACATATTATTAGTAAAAAATCAATTTTATTAAAAAAACTTACTACCTGGATTACAATGCACATTTCATGGCTTTTTAAATAAAAATCACATGATACCTTGCCATTTCCCAACGATAACCTCAAATATCACATTGTCCATGATAAATTACATAATGAATGAGATCCAACCAACTACAAAACTTCATGTCCACTTCCCTATCCACAATACCATAGCCATAATTTTATAAACAACACACAATAAATTTATACGCTGCCATTTCCCAATGATAACCTCGAAAACAATTCTTGTTTGCAGGATTCTATCAAAACAACAAGTCAAAGACCTTTCAAGCTATGTGAATAAAGTAATTTGCAATATATGTTGTATAGCCTAATCTATTTATTTCATTCAAGAACACAAAATACCTTCTGCTGGCTATCTACAATCACAGATCAGGTAGTGTTTGCCCGGTGGGCTCAGGGAATGAAGGACGAGGGTACGCTGTATTGCCACTGCCTTCTTCCCCATTGCCAGAGATGGGCCGAACTCTGTGTAAAGATGGATCAGCGCATGACCCAACAACAATAGTAACGGGGCCAGCTGCTCCAAGAATCCCTTCAACCATTCCTGAGATCACCTTTCCTTCAGAGTCAGCAACAGATATAGAGAGAGAGTTGAAATGTGGGAGATAGAACCCAGACAGTGAAATTATGTTGTATATGCCACGGAAGGATCTCACAGAACCGGCCATGGACATGGTCACATCAACCACATTCCCTAGAGCGCTCATGACATAGAGGCCCCCAATCTGAAGCCTTTGGTAAAATCGACCTAGGCACTTCACTATATCAGCGCCGTGTTGGATTTGCACAACATGAGGCATCATTGCGTCATCGCTCTCTTTGTAAAGTAAAGGAATCTCTTTCGGTTTGTTTCTGGACCCAATTGGACGACCCCTTCTCGCTGACTGCGGCGTGTTATTATTATTCTCTTCACCATCTTTATTCTCTTCATTGACTGCTGGAGAATCATAGTGCTGTTCGAATAAATCCAGCGACCCAAACACACCTTCATTGTGGGGCATATTAGTTAAATATAACTGCGACTCCATCGCGCGCAACAGATTCGGCAGGGCAAAAAAGATGATGACGAAAAAACCAATGGGTATCCACAGGAAGATTACTGCAGAGCTGAAAAAAATCGAAGATACTATGCTAGTTAAAGTATATAATAAAGACACTTATCATAACAAAAGCTCTAAGAAAATACAATTGCCTTTGCCCGTTGTGTGTTGGTTGGCCCCAAGCAAGTTAATTTTTTTTACTGTAACATAACAATCGTGCCAACCCCTATTCCTGTAAATTGAAAAGTGGAGTTCTTCGCAAAAGAAGTTTGACAAACCAACACAAAATCAGTAGGAACGGTTGAAAAAATGTATACCTTCGATAGGTGCAGATGATTCGTTACGCGAAGAAAGACCACAGAGTGATTTTTGGCGAAACCCTATTTACTATGACTGACTATTCCTCTCTCCTTTTCTCCTTTTATAGGTCACTACACCCATGCCGACTAAGGAGTCAATTAAGGCAAAATATTCAAGAAGACGTTTCCACCTATCTATCAATCAAAATTTACAATGGAATTTCATCCAACACTTGAAAAGTAACCAATACTAATGTAACTCCACTGGGTGATTAAAAAAAATATGTATACATAAATGGGTCACTCCACCCTATTTTTAGAAACTAATGAATAAAAGTTATTTTTTAAAAATGGTTATACTGATTTTAAAATAATAAATAATAAAAAAATATGAGTTTTTAATTATTATATTTTGTTAATTTTATTTTAATAATTTTTTTTGGTAATTTATGTTGTGTATATTAATTGGTTTGTGTGAAGTTTTGTTCCCACTAAATTAAAAGGTTCAAATATTGTGGGGAGGGATTAAAGATGGGAGCACCTTCACACCAAGCTTCACACACAATGGTAGTTATAGCATCTTATCTTGTAGAAATATTATAACGTAATGTAAAGTAAATATTTTTATTTGATCAAAATAAAATAAAAATAAAAATAAGCTTTTAAAAATAAAAAAAATAATAAACATAAAAATGACCCATGGTATTTATGTGAAATATAATCTATTTAAAGAGGAAAATTAAACCAGTCTAGATTCATATTGCTTCGAGATTTACTTAGTGCTCTATTCCTGTAAATTGAAAAGTGAAGTTCTTCGCAAAAGAAGTTTGACAAACCACCATAAAATCAATAGAAATGGTTGAAAAGTAACCAAAATTTACAATGGAACTTCATCCAACACTTGAAAAGTAACCAATACTAATGTAACTCCACTTGTGTGATTAAAAAAAAAAAAATGTATACATAAATGGGTCACTCCACCATATCTTTAGAAATTAATGAATAAAAGTTAATTTTTAAATGGTTATACTGATTTTAAAATAATAAATAAAGATGAATTTTTAATTATTATATTTTGTTAATTTTATTTTAATAATTTTTTTGGTAATTTATGGGATGTATATTAATTGGTTTGTGTGAGGTTTTGTCCCCACTAAATTAAAAGTTCAAATATTACGGGGAGGGGTTATGGATGGGAGCACCTTTGGGGGAAATTAAAACCAAGCTTCACAAACAATGACAGTGATAGCATCTTGTAGAGAGCTTCGCACACAATGGTAGTGATAATGTAATAAAAATAAACCTCTAAAAATAAAATAATAATAAAAATAAAAATGACCCATGGTATTCATGTGGAATATAATCTATTTAAAGGGAGAAATTAAACTAACCTAGATTCAAATTACCTCGGGATTTACCAAGCGCTAAGAGGGATCAAATCTTTTGAAATGCAAACCTCTTTTAGAGTGAAAAGATATTTGATCTCTCCAGTCACTTGGTAGACTTGGATTTAAGATGAACAAGCGCTAAGAGGGATCAAATCTTTTGAAATGCAAACCTCTTTTAGGATGAAAAGATATTTGATCTCTCTCGTCACTTGGTAGATTTGGATTTAAGATGAATCTAGGCAGGTGTAACAAATGTGCACTAAATTCCTGTGTATTGAAGTGTAAAAAAGAAGACCTTTTACATATGAATGTTAACTTTTCATTGTGATTTTATGGCGTGATATTCACAATGATGTTCCAAATCTAATTCTAATTAAATATGATGATATATATTATGTTTCTCCATTGTATGCTCACATCATAGATGTGGTAGATGAGAATTAGGGTATAACATATTCTCATTGATACTTTGCCTGCTTTTTCTATAATAATTTCATACAACTTATGGTATGCACTATATTATGCATGGATTACCCACCTACCTTCACTCTATATTATAGGAGATATTGTTTTTCTTCAATGGAAAACATTAAAGAAACATTTTCATATTACACAAGTTTAGATTATAACTATTTTTTCCCCACTAAATAGTCATATACTTGTTATTTCATTGAAATCAAAGTATAAAAAATATTGTTCAATTACAAATTCTTCGAGATCTATGGAATTCTAACAATCCAAAACCTAAAACAATCAAATATAAATGCAAGGTTCCAACGATTTCAATAGCCTAAGATTCAGAAAACGGTGTTGGCATTCACCCTAAGGACATCAACAACTTTTTATGCAACCACTAAATGTCCTACAAGATAGAGTAATGCTTCCTTGGATCTTTTATCCACATCAATGTAGCCTTCCTTGTGGATATGTGATACCTCTAGATCCTTAAAAAATTCATGTAATTGGTGAATTATTTGTTGCCAAGGATTCAAGGCCAAGTTGTGTAATGTACTAATCCCCAAGAATCAATCAATAACCACTCGATAATCACCAAATATTTCTAAGAATTTCACTTGCATGGACATTGAAAAATTATGGATGGGCCAAAGCCCAAGTAATGTTGCTTTATTATTATTTCGAGGCCCCAACCCCAAGCTAAGAAGTAAAGTGTGGTGGTTTCTTAGGTGAAATGTAGCTCTCGCTCCACATGTAGTTCATATATGAATTTTGACTGTATGAAAGAAGGATCAAGCCTTCGAAGTATCTATCATGTGCCTAATTGGAATTATGTTCTTCTTCTGTATGCCTTGTGTGTTGACTTCCTTCATTTTTGTTTGTTTGTTCACAAACTGTCATATATTTGGGACTCAACTATCAAATATGGTTCTATTTCGATGTAACTAGATATGTTAAAGGACCAAACCTTTAAGGTTAGAAATATGCTCCCAAATTGGGGTTTTTGTCCACTCTATGAGGCATTCCCCTAACGACCTAGCCAACCATGTCCCTACATATGCCTCCTCAAACAAGATCGTTCTCCACACTGCCTACGAAAAAACACAATCCACGAACAAGTGTGTCACTAAATCTTAGTTATCACAAAGAGTGGGAATCTTATAGGCCCTTCCCATCCTCTCCTTTGAATATTATCCTGCGTTAGGATCCTATTATTTCACACCAATCATAGAAAAATGTGTATATTTAAAGGACAATGCCACTTCCAAACAACTTTATACTACTAGAAAGGTTATGACTCTACTTCTTGTGTCACGATCACTTCATAAGCTATATTTTTCGTCACCACCCCATATGTTAGACATAACACTTCCATTCATGACAACTAGTGTCATTAATGTCAAAGGGGATGTATAAAAAAGAAGCAATATCATTCATGAATCAGAGTCATAGTCCAATCTCTTGCATGATCTTGTCAAATGATCCAAGGAAATATGGAAGTCAAATATTATTTTCCCTTAATAATATTTTGACTATAAACAGTAGTTTACTCTCTTGGCGCACTTCAGTTTGAGTCATGGAGGTGGCTCATGCAACTGACACAAGGAATCACGTGGTTCCTAGGGTTTGATGGCATCTTGCATGGTTTACTTCAGTTAGACTTCAGTGGCAGAAGTTTTGGAGGAGCTAACGGGACAGATAGTGGAGTTGTGCTCTGTTTGTTTTAGTTGAACTAGTTGGGATTAGTTAACTAGCTAATAAATTAGTTATGAGGAGGAATTAAATATTTCCAAGACCATTAATTAGTAACTCATTATTCAACTCAAGAACACATCGCTTACTACAAGGCATGATCGGGCTCAAAGGAGACCAGTTGAAAGAGGTAGATGAAAGGGTGAGTTAGCTATCAAAGCCAGACTATACTATTGCTATTTGCAACACACAGATGGGTGGAGTAACCCATGAGGATTACACAGTTCAGGATGGGTGGTTTATCTATATAAAGAGACCATCCCATAGCATTGAAGCATACCATAGAGGCAAGGCACTAGTGGTGAGTTTTGAACCAAGAATATTAACCAAATTAACCAAAAACCAAGCCAAGTTTGTGTAATCAATGAGAAAGTACCGAGTACTTCTGAGAGGAGTATTGTAACGTTTGTTACATGATTTATCCATTATAATATACACAATAGCTGCGGGGTTTTCAGCTATAAGCTTTCCCCATACATATCGTGTTAATGTGTATGATGATTTGATGTGTTAATTCTTGATTTTATTTCCTCATGTTTGATGATCTGAGTGGAAGAGATTATGTGTTGCATATAAATTCGAATTGTATGTGATCAAGATAGTCTCCGTGGATAATTAATCATTATTCAAAATAAATTTCTACATGGTATCGTAGTTGAAGCGTAGATTGATCATCATAGTGATTACAAACTTATTTCTCAGAGATTACAGGCCCGCATACGGGCCAGGAAGCCTCCGGATTCATCTTTCTTCGGAAAGTGAAAGGTCTGGTAAAAGCCCCTTGCAGTCAATCTCTGATTTGGAAATAATTTGTTTTCAAGTGTAGATCGGAAGCGATAGAGCTTGGAGTTTGGAATTCGAATTTTGCAGCAGCTTTGTTTTCTTGGTGCCAGTGTTGAAAGATGTCTTCTTTCAATGGTTTGCGACTCGAATATGCTCTTGAAGGCAGTTCGAATTATGTTGCATGGAAGGATCGCATGGAAGCAGTGTTAGAAGACAATGGTCTGAAGGAGTTCGTGGATGCGGATGTCCCAAAGCCCACCGATGCAGCTTTGGTCGATGCATGGCAAAAGAAGATCGCGAAATGTCGAAGGATCCTGTTGGAGGGCGTCAAGGATCATATTGTATCCAGCCTTCATGGTAAGGCTACTCCATATTTAATGTGGAAAGCTTTGACGGATCTATTCCAGAGTAAGAGTGACCAAAGGAAGCTGGTGCTCAAAGATAAGCTCAGGAACATCAAGATGGAGAAGGGCGACAGCATCGCCAAATACCTCACGAAGTTCACTCAGTGCAGAGATGAGCTGGGAAGTGTGGGGGTGGCTGTCAAAGTTTCACTGATTGCATGCTTAGTTTCAAGTATGCTGGGATCGGTGTGGCTCTTGGACAGCGGTGCGTCATTTCATATGACGGGAGATCGGGAGTTGTTCTCAGATCTGGAGGACAAGGATTTGGGTATGCACATCGAGATGGGCGATGACGGTAGATACAGTGCGACTGGTATCGGTACCGTATCCTTTCAGAGGGAGTCTGGTAAACCCTTTGTACTAAAGGATGTCATGCATGTACCCGGATTGAAGAAGAACCTGATTTCAGTAGCTATGTTGGAGGATAAGGGATATGATGTGGTCTTCAGCGAAGGAAAAGCCTTCCTGCGCAGTAAGACTACCGGAGAGACCCGGAAGATAGGGGTTCGAACTCAGAACCTTTATCAGTTGCAGGTAGATGACTGCGCAGCTATGGCATGCAAGGTCCTGCGCAGTAAGACTACCGGAGAGACCCGGAAGATAGGGGTTCGAACCAAGAACCTTTATCAGTTGCAGGTAGATGGCTGCGCAGCTATGGCATGCAAAGCGGGAGAAGTGGTGAGCCGAGATGATGAGGGCGAACTGTGGCACAGGAGATTGGGCCACCTTCACCATGGAGCTTTGAAGATCCTGCAGCAGATTTCTACTGGGCTTCCTAAGGGCACTCTTGCGCAGTCAGATCAGTGCAAGGGGTGTACCTTGGGGAAGTATGTAAAAGCCACCTTTCACGAGAAGGATAGTCGCGCCACGACGATCCTTGAGAGAGTTCACACAGACGTGTGTGGTCCTTTCTCAGTTGCTTCGACAGCAAAGCACACGTATTATGTGATCTTTGTTGATGATTTCTCTCGAAAGTGCTGGATCTTCTTCATGTCGAAGAAGAGCGATACATTCGCGAAGTTCTGTGAGTTTAAAGCACTGGTCGAGAAGGAGTCGGGGAAGAAGGTGATTGCTCTAAGGAGTGATAACGGTGGTGAATTCATCTCGGCCGAATTCAAGGAGTTCTGCAGCGCAGAAGGGATTCGGAGAGAGCTCATCGCACCCCATAACCCACAGCAGAACGGGGTGGCTGAGCGGAAGAACAGAACGATCGTGGGTGCTGCACGGGCGATGTTGCATGATCAAAGCCTACCCCTTCACTTGTGGGCTGAGGCATGCAATACAGCAGTGTATGTGCAGAACCGTTGTCCTCACAAGGTTCTTGGCATGAGTACACCAGAGGAGGCTTATTCTGGCAAGAGGCCTGATATTTTCCATTTGCGGATTTTCGGATCTCCTGTCTACATGCATGTGACGAAGGATGCGAGAAGGAAGCTGGATCCAACTGCTGAAGTTGGAATATTTGTGGGGTACACCGATACACCTCACAACTATCGGGTGTATGTGCCAGACAGTCGCAAGACTGTTGTGCGACGGGATATAAAATTTCAGGAGGAGAAAGCCATGCAGTGTTCGCTTGAGAGGGAGCTACACTTGCATGCAGATGAGGAGCTGTTAGTTCCTAAGGAGGAGCTTCCTGATGTGGATCAGCCACAAGAGGAGGTTCAGGAGGTGGAAGAAACCACCCAGGCAGCGCCAACCATCAGAGGGCGCATGCGCACTACAGAAGCTGAGCGACTGGCTCCGGATGCAGAGAAGGTTGTAGGACCACCTACAGCACAGCGCAGACAGAGACAGTCACCGGATCGGTACACTGGATACATGGCTCTTATGAGTAAATGTGTTGTGACAGAGCCATCCTCTTTTGAGGAAGATGTGGAGGAACCCACATGGGTTGATGCCATGATCGAAGAATATGATTCGATCATCAGGAACAGTGCATGGGAGATTGTCCCAAGACCGGTTGGGAAATCAGTTGTAGGTTTGCAATGGATCTACAAGGTGAAGCAGGCGGCTGACGGGAGTGTGGAGAAGTACAAGGCGAGATTTGTCGCCCGTGGCTTCTCACAGATCGAGGGGATTGACTATGAGGAGACTTTTGCACCTGTCGCAAGGTACTCTTCCATACTGACGATCCTTGCTCTCTCAGCGCAGATGGGGTGGCACATTCATCAGATGGATGTGAAGACTGCGTTCCTCAATGGAGTTATTGAGGAAGAAGTGTACATAGAACAGCCTGAAGGTTTTGAGATCTTCAGCAGTGAGTCGCATGTGTGCCGACTCAAAAGAGCACTGTATGGGCTGAAGCAAGCACCTCGTGCTTGGTACACTCGGATAGACAGCTACTTCACCGGGCTTGGATTCTCCAAGAGTGAGGCGGATCCAAACCTGTACCAGATTGTGGTGGAGGGGAAGCTGTTGATCATCGTACTGTATGTAGATGATCTGATTTTGACTGGCGACGAGCAGTTGATACTTTCATGCAAGGATGATCTTGCACGAGAGTTTGAGATGAAGGACCTGGGCATCCTTCATTATTTCCTTGGATTGGAGATTTGGCAGCGGAGCGATGGACTGTTTGTTTCTCAGGGCAAGTATGCCCGGGAGATTCTCGAGAGGTTCAACATGCATGGCTGCAAGCCTGTTGATACCCCTCTTCCTGGAGGTTGGAGGAAGGGAGATGCTACTTCGGAGGAGATAGTGGATGCCACTGTCTATCGACAGTTGGTGGGGTCGTTGATGTATCTGGTCAATACTCGACCCGATATATGCTATGCAGTTAACCAGCTTTCGCAAGCCATGGTTAAGCCTACCAAGCTCTTTTGGAAGGCGGGCAAGCATGTATTGCGCTATATCAGAGGCACATCGGGATATGGTCTATGGTACAGACAGGAGGATGGAGCGAAGCTTTCTGGCTTCACTGATGCAGATTGGGCAGGGAGTCCAACGGACCGGAAGAGCACTTCTCGAGGAGTTTTCAGCATTGGGTCGACAGCAGTTTCCTGGTACAGCAGGAAGCAGAGATCCGTGGCACTCAGTTCAGCAGAGGCCGAGTACATGGCAGCAAGCTTGGCCGCATGTGAGGCTATTTGGATGAGGAAGATCCTCGCAGGTTTGTTCAGGTTGCATTTGGAGCCTACAGTGATCTACTGTGATAACCAGAGCTGCATCAAGCTCTCGGCTAATCCAGTTTTTTATAGGTCCAAACACATCGACATCAGGTACCATCATATCATAGATTGTGTTCAGCGAACATATCGACATCAGGTACCATCATATCAGAGATTGTGTTCAGCGGAGAATCATGATGCTTTCATATGTTCCCACGAAGGATCAGGATGCCGACATCTTGACGAAGGCGCTCACCAGGAGCAAGTTCGAATTCCACAGAGGCAGGATAGGGGTTGCAGATAATCCATATCTTGCTGAGAGGGAGTGTTGAAAATGCAGCAAGATGATGGAGCTTGGTGAAATGAAGTCGCCATCACCAAGTGGGCCCGCAGGCAAATTCTGGCGCAAAATCTATTTTTAGACTATGTCTATTTTTAGACATATGGAGCATGGTTCGGGGATTCCAGTTTGAGATTCTGGAAGTATGTGTCATGTTGGTAAAAATAGATGAGACTCTATTTTTGAGGTCAAAGAGGTCGAAGTCTATTTTTAGACTGCCTCTCCTTAAAACAGGGAAGTCAAATATTATTTACCCTTAATAATATTTAGACTATAAACAATAGTTTACTCTCTTGGAGCACTTCAGTTCGAGCCTTGGAAGTGGCTCATGCATCTGACAGAGGAATCACGTGGTTCCCAAGGGTTTGATGGCATCATGCATGATTGACTTCAGTTAGGACTTCAGTGGCAGAAGTTTGGTGGAGTTAATGAGACAGCTAGTGGAGTTGTGTTCTGTTTATTTTAGTTGAACTGGTTGAGATTAGTTTAACTAGCTAATCAATTAGTTATGAGTGGAGTGAATTAAATATTATTTAATTAATTAATTAGTAACTCATTATTCAACTCAAGAACACATCGGTTCACTACAGTGTATGATCAGTTCAGTGGAGACCAGTGAAAGAGGTAGATGAAAGGGTGGAGTTAGCTATCAGTTGTGACTATACTGTTGCTATTTGCAACACACAGATAGGTGGAGTAAGCCCATGAGGATTGCGCAGTTCAGGCTGGTGGTTTATCTATATAAAGAGGCCATCCCATAACATTGAAACACGCAATAGAGGCAAGGCAATTGGCGGTGAGTTTTGAACCAGTAACCTGTTCAAAACTGAGCTAGATTGTGAGTAACTGTATGAGAAAGTACTGAGTACTTGTGAGGAGTATTGTAATGAGTTTGTTACTTGATTTCTCCATTATAATATACACAATAGCTGCGGGGTTTTCAGCTATAAGCTTTCCCCATACATACTGTGTTAATGTGTATGATGATTTGATGTGTTATCGCTTGATTTTATTTCCGCATGTGTGATGATCTGAGTTGATATGAGTGGAAGAGATTATGTGTTGCATATAAATTCGAATTGTATGTGATCGGGATAGTCTCGGTGGATAATTAATCATTATTCAGCAAATTTCTACATGGGCTCCCATTGACCCTTAGGACCAAGGTCATGTGGAAAGGTCCTATGGTTAGCTAATGAACTTAAGGTTTTCTCACAACCAAACAACACAATGGTTCACCCAAAGCAATGAGTATAAGTATGTTATAGTGGAATGAAAAACTGACTGGATTGATGTGGTTTTGTGGTTATGTGGCTATGCATGGATTATTTAGTAGTGGAGGCTGTTGGTTCAAGTCCACAAGGAGGCTCATCGTAGTGTTATATTATATAAGCTTGCTCAATAATTTATTTATATTTTGTTTTTTATTTGTTGGTTCGCACAATTCGTGGTGATGCTCGACACAAAGTTATATTATAAAACTTAGATGTAGTATTGTCAAATCCTGTGACTTGGAGGGGGCTCGTTTTAGTGTTATGTTGTTTAAGCTTGTAGCCTAGAGGGAGCTCGCCATAATGTTTTATTTTTTAAAGCCCACAACCTAAAGGAAGTTCACTGTAGTGTTATATTGTTTAAGCCTATAACATGGAGGGAGATTGCCACATAATTATAATGTTTAAGCTAGTGAGGCTCAACGTAGTGTTATATTGCTTAATCTTGTGGCTCAAAGAGAGCTTGTCACAATGTTATATTGTTTATTCTAGTGAGGCTCGACATGGATTTATATTGTTTAAGCTCGTGGCTCAGAGGGAGCTCATCACAGTGCTATATTATTTAAACTTGTGGGGATCACCGCAATGCAATGTTATATTTTTAAATCCCGAAGGAAATCATCACAAGTTATACTTTAAGTCATGGCTTGGTGAGGCTAGATGAATATTATATACTTATTTGGATTGTGGTTCGCACATGGTTTGAGACCGCGAGACATTTTAATGATACAAGTGAAAAACCACTATAGAACACTTTCAAGCCTTATCCTATTATGACTCGATGTTTCGTTTGGTTGGTTATGCGAATCAATTTACATTATGGAGATTATGAGTAGATTATTTCTAGATTTGATTTGATTTTTGATAAGGATAAATTGCGCACAAATTTGGTTCATTTTGTAGAACCATTAAGGTATCATTTTGGTGAGCCCATAAAGGCCTCTTTGTAGATGATCCATATATTTTACTTCAAGGATGAATACATAATTGCATATAAAGGAGCATGTAACCAAGTAACTTAAACACATGAAAAGAAGCAGAAATCGAAAGAAAACATGAGATTAAAGACACAAGATGATTTGATTACGAAGTTCACCCAGTGTGGGCTACGTATTTGAGCCCTGCTCAATGCGAGGAGGCCTCTTTCATTAAATGGAAACAAAAATAAATTGTAAGAAATTATAAAATGACACCTTATACCTCCACTTCTGGGGATAGCCTGAAAATGTAGACCTTTGCTAGAGAAATGGGATGCATGATTGGAATCCTGGTGAAAAATCATGAAAAATGATTATGAATTTGACCCATTTCTGACACTGGCACTTCTATACCCCAAAGAAATCTTCTCAGCATAAAAAAAAAGATAAGAATATCAAGGTTCTGCCCTCCTAGACCACTCTTGGTTATGCTGCACGGACCTCCGCCTCTGCTCCCCTAGTCGAATGGTAACTTAGGCTCATATACATTTTTTTTTGGCAGAGTTAACAAAGGTCACTGGGAAAATTAAAGAGGTGAAAAATTCACCCGTTCTGACTGTCAGATTTTGTGCGTCGACCCTTTTCCAAATGTTTTCCTCGCAAGTGACTTCCATTAGGCCTAGTTTGACCAGAACTTTGACCGGCTATATATTGAGCATACAAAATCAGATTTGAGTGTCGTTTGCATTGTTGGAACCAATACGACGAGTACTACGATATATTCCTAGTTTCACTTCAATACGATGATTTTTATTTTTGACCCACTTCTATATCTGGAGCCACTGGATCATTCCTCCCAACTAATGAGTTTTTGGGGCGCCAAAAAATTTATCAGTCAATTGGAAAGTGAGGGAATTTTTCCCTCACTTTCCCCTTTTCAATCCATCGGGCCTTGCTTGGATGCATTCCCTTGAAACCAATACGAAGGTACTCCAAATCTCCCCATTATGATTTCCTAGTCCTTCGGTCAAGAATTGTATCCTCTAGTAGCTTGTCCAAGTATTCAAGTGCAAAGTCATCCACTATAGGAACCTTTTAAACCTCTTCAGTGTCCATGATCGAAGGAGGATCATGAAGCTTCAATTTTTCAACATTCAATACTAAGTATATTCACATGTATGCTGGAAAATCAAGACGAAAAAAAATTGTCTCCAATATTTTCTAATATGGTAAATGAGCCACATAAAATTGGTCTCAAATTATTTCCTTCCCCTTTCATCTTTTATTTGTTGTTGTGTAGACAAACCCTATCTCCAACCTGGAATTGGTGATCAACCCCGTTCTTTTCATGTGATACTTGTATCGAGCTTGATTTTTCTCTAGCTGCTCCTACACTACCTAGTGAATCATATGAATCCACTAAATGAAATTCTATGCCTTGTCCCTGTCATATTTCCCACTAGAAAATTCATCTCTCCCAAAGACCATGTCTAAGGGATCCTTTGGAAAATATCCAAAGCATGTGTCAAATGGTGAGCTCTGAGTGGATGAATGCACTGCTTGGTTGTATGCATGTTATACATAATGAAGCTACTTGTCCCACAACTTGGGATGCTTGCCACAATAGCATCAGAGTAAATGTATCACTATGGTTGACAAATTTCCTCGCTTTTTCGGGCTTGCCTCGTGGGTGAAATGTCACTTCTCTTCAACTTGGTGTTCATCATTCTCCACAAATGATCTGGATTTATGCAGGAACGTAAAAAAATAAACACATAACCATAAATACAGAGATGCAGTGGAAATAATGCGTCATTTCATTAATAACAGAAATATGCTTACAGACATAATGGAAATAAAATAGCTAGGGCGTTGGTAGCTATCTATGAGAAGAGATGTGGTGGCTACAGGCCTCTGAAATATGTTACAATGACGCTCGAGGGCCTATTTATTATTTAGAAACAATGTAGAATCCAAAACGTCCAAAAACCTAACCGTAGGAGATGAGGCGCCAAAACTGTGGGCGCCCGTTTGGGTAAATTGGCAGTTCAACTTCCTGGGGGCATAAATTTGGCACCCGATCTCTGTTTGATGCGCTCAATAGCTCGTTAGAAATATCTATCCAAGGACTACAAATTTCAGGAAAATTTTGATTATCAAATTCGCTGGTAAAATGATACCCAAAAAACGATACCCAAAAAACGTCGTTTAGGGCCTCAAAACGGCTCCGGAAGTTCAGGACCCAAAAAAACTGCTAAAAATAGTAAGTTATGCTGCAACTGGAAAACTGAAAGAACTGATGATGGGGGTTCAAATGGAATAGGTGGGTGGCCACCAATATCCACCTGGATCATTAAGCCCCCAAAACGGCTCCGAGAGTTGAGGACCCGAAAACCTGCTAAAAATGGTAAGTTGTGCTGAATGTGAAAAGTCATAAGAATTGATGGTCTCATTGTCCAAATGGGAATGAGAGGTGGGTGGCCACCGATATCCACCTAGATCATTCCTCCCTCCTTAGGAAGCAATGGTCCCCATTGCGTTGAGATCCTCCATGAGATGAGGAAAATTCTGTTGAACTGAGTATTAGATGTATTGAAGATGTCATGCACTTGCGGGTGGACATGCTGGATGCGTTTAGTAAATTTGGTTTCTTTTATCAGCCTTAGAGAGTACATGTTTGGATTCTGTATGTGTAGTTGTAGGATGTATGGCAAACTTAGGCGGTGGTGCGTTGGGAGTCAAATCAATGGAGTGCTTGTCCTGACAGTGTAGAGGAACCTTTATGAGTGAGGAGAAATTGTCATCGTATTCCTCCATAACTTTGTCCATCTGTTGCAGCCGTGCAAGGGAGCCCCCGTTTCGAGGTTGTGGCCACAATATTCCGACATAAGAAGTGAGTCGGGAAGGAAATGAATTTCCCCGGTTTGGGAACAATTCACCGCGTTGTTTTGCGCATTTTCAAAGAGATGACGAGGCGTACTACCCTCCGGTATCCTCGTACGTTATTTCGTTAACAATAACAAAGACGAGGCACGGGGCCTAGACTCATACATAGCATGTCGCCTCCACAAGAATGGTTGGCCCAATAATACATCAGCTACATCAAGAGGAGCAACATCACATAATACCTCATCCGTGAATGGCTTGATACTGTACGGAAGACAGCACTGCTGGCGGATGCGGAGATCTATCCCTGGGTGGAGCCACCCGATGGCATACGACTGCGAGTGTGCTATGGTCGGTAGGCCGAGCTACTTCACGACCTCTGCTGAAATGAGGTTCTTTTGGCTTCCGCTATCAATGAGAAATTGCAGCGAGGACCCCATCGAAGACCGCGACTGGAAGAGGCGCTCCCCCTCCTCTGGATCCTCTGGACCCTCCTTCTGGATCTTGGTGGTGGCAATAATGGCACTGGGATCTGCATCAATTATCTGCTTCCCTTTTTCATTTCCTTTGTCTGGTTCTAACTCAGGATCAGAAAATGCATCTGATTCGGGTGACTTTAGTTCGGCCACCAAAGACTATTTGGCCCGACACTCGTTTGTGCTATGAGTGGGGATGTTATGAAAGTCACGCCACTTCCATGTGTCCTTCTTTGGATTTTTGGTGTTGTTCTAAGTCGCATTGCTTTGGCCTTGCCCCTTGTTCTTCGGTTCGGGGGCACCTTTCAGATTCGCAGATCCAAAGTCTTGCTTCTTCTGCTTAAATTTCTGCTCGATCTTGGCGGCATAGCGACATGTCGTGCCAAGCGATGTAATGTCGAGGAATTCCATTTCCTCCTGAATGTGTTTGTGTAGACAGCCGCGGTACTTGAGCACCAAATGTCTCTCCGAATCTTTAATACCCAACATTGTGCACAGGGTATGGAACAGATTCGTCAGTTCGTGCACATCTTGATCTTTTTGTTGCTGCAGCGTGGTCCATTGGATGTATTTGTCCTCATAGCTCCCCACGGGGTAATATTGTTCCTTGATGTCGTCTCAGAACGAATTCCAAGTGTGTGTGGCAGAGAACAGAGAGGGTTCCCCTTCGCCCTCTTGCTCATGGTAGGTTTCCCACTAGTCTTTGACATGGGGGGCAGCTTTGAGGAGTGCAAAAATAATCTTTTCTCAGTCAGAGAAGTCATGGACCGAGAAATACCCTTCCAGCAAATTTAACCATCTGTCTACGGCGTCTGCATCTATTTTTCCTTCAAATATAGGAATGTCAAATTTTACCTGTACCTTGAAGGGAGTGGCACCTCCAGAGTGGTTGTTGGATGTAGATGCGCCATATGTGGGCAGTCGTTGAAGGATTTGAGCAAAGTTATCCATCATCGCGTTCCTTTGTTTCTCGAGGGCCTCCTTGAGCAGTATTTTGATAGGATATTCTGCTCCCTCGTCTTTCTTTTCTTCCGCCATGGGAGGTCGTCGGGGTTTGCGAGGCTTATCTTGCAAGGGTTCAACCAGATCGAGCCCTAACTCCTTATACCCTGACCGTGTTGGGGACATGCAAATAAAAACAAAGAAAGAGCAGACCCGATTTGATACCACTGATTCGGATTTATGCAGGAACGCAACAGAATAAACACATAAACATAAATACAGAGATGCAGCAGAAATAATGCGTCATTTCATTAATAACAGAAATATGCTTACAGACATAATGGAAATAAAATAGCTAGGGCGCTGGTAGCTATCTCTGAGAAGATATGTGGCGGCTACAGGCCCCTGAACTGTGTTATAATGAGGCTTGAGGGCCTTTTTATTATTGAGAAACAATGTAGAATCCGAAACGTCTAAAAACCTAACCGTAGGAGATGAGGCGCCAAAACTGTGGGCGCCCGTTTGGGTAAATTGGTGGTTCAACTTCCCGGGGGTGTAACTTTGGCACCCGATCTCCGTTTGATGCGCTCAATAGCTCGTTAGAAATATCTATCCGAGGACTACAACTTTCGGGATGATACCCAAAAAACGATACCCAAAAAACGTCGTTTAGGGCCTCAAAACGGCTCCGGAAGTTCAGGACCCGAAAAACTGCTAAAAATAGTAAGTTATGCTGCAACTTGAAAATTGAAAGAACTGATGATGGGGGTTCAAATGGAATAGATGGGTGGCCACCAATATCCACCTGGATCATTAAGCCCCCAAAACGGCTCCGAGAGTGGAGGACCCGAAAACCTGCTAAAAATAGTAAGTTGTGCTGAATGTGAAAAGCTGCAAGAATTGATGGTGCTGGTCCAAATGGAATAAGTGGGTGGCCACCGATATCCACCTGGATCAAAAAATGCATCTGAAAATCTCCAAGAATTCGAGAGTCTTGATTAGTGAAAATGAATGTGGGAAACCCAAATTGGATGCATACAAATTGGAAGAAGAGATGAGTAGTCTACTCTATTGTGACCTTCTTTTTACAAGGCATTAAGACAAACAATTTTCTAAATCGATCCATAACAACATATAAATAGTCATGACCTTTTCTAGACAAAGGAAAACCACCAAAAAAATCCATTGACACACTTTCCCATGGACTACTCGGAACGGGGAGTGGTGTGCAGGGCCCCAAATTTATATTAGAGGGATTTCAAACTGAACGCAACACACATCCCTTTACATATCGAGTCACAATATTTTTCATGTGAGGCCAATAACAAAACATATGTAAATAACACAAAGCTTTTCCTACATCAAAATGACTCGACACAAGATATGTATGTGCCTCTCTAATTACATGTATCCTTTCATTGGTGGGAATACAAAGTTTGCCAATATGGTACAACAATTTTCCTTAAAAATGGTAATTGTATACCTGTGAACCATGAGTCAGCTTTTCCTAAACTTCTTTAAAATATTCATCATCAACATACTATTTAGCATAACTTTCAAAAGATAAGTAAGCATTTTGAAAAACTATAGATGTAAAAATAGGAGGGTGAGAAAGCATATCTGCTACTTTGTTGTTGATGCCCTTCTTGTATTTTATTACCAAGTGAAACTACTGGAGGAATCCCATCCATCAGAAATGAAGTGCTTGTTGAAGCTTGATTGGAGGTACTGCAAGGGTTGGTGATCTATATGAATTATGGTCTCCTTTCCATTCAAATAATTCTTCTACTTCTTCACACTTTGAACCAAGGCATACAAATCATTGTCATATGTGGGATAGTTTACAACAACTTGGGAGAATGTCGCCGAATGGTAACATAAAGGTTTCCTCTATTGCATATGGTGTACCCACTAGAATCTGTCTCGATCTCAAAGGGTTGTTGGAGGTCAGGTAGGGCCAAGAATGGTGCAGTACTTATTTTCTCTTTCAGTGTATCAAAGGATTTCTATTGCTTTCCTCCCCATTGAAAGGTTTTCTTCATGCTTGTAAATGCATGTAAGGGGGATGCAACAACAGAAAATTTGGAAATGAACCTTCCTTAATATTGTACTAGACCCAAAAAAATATGAAACTCTGTAACATTGGTGGGTTTAGGCCACTTTAAACTCACATCAATTTTAGAAGGATCTATTTTTAATTGTCCACCTCTTACAATGTGATCCAAGTAAACGAAATAGGTCTTACCAAATTCACACTTAGAAATTTTGAAATACATTTTTTCCTTTTGCAAAACATGAAGCAAATTTTTAACATGACTCACATGATCTTCCCATGTCCTACTTAAAAAATAATTTCATCAATATACACAAGTAAAAAATCATCAAGAAAAGGTTTGAAAATGTCATTAATCACCCTCATGAATGTGGTCGGAGAATTGAATAGTCCAAATGGCATCATTAGCCATTCAAACAACCCCCATTTTTCCTTGAATGCAGTCTTCCATACATCGTGTTTTGCAATCCTGGCCTGATGATATCCACTGCGCAAGTCCAATTTTGTGAAATAGATAACATTTTTCAATTGATCTAAAAAAACATCAATGCGAGGGAGAGGGTATCTATTCTTCACCATTATTTTTTTGAGTGCTATGTAGTCCACACATATCCTCCATGCGCCATCCTTCTTTGGCACCAACACAATAGGTGAACTGCATGGAGAATAACTTGGCCTTATGACCCCTTGGATCAACAATTCCTACACATGTTTCTTTATCTCCTCCATGTCATTGGATAACAACCTGTACATACCAATGTTGTGTAAAGGAAAATCCTACTGCAAGTGAATCTCATGTTAGATATCACTCTTTGGAGGCAATCCACTTGGTTCCTAAAATAGCCCAACATAGTTAGAAAAAATTTCATACAATTCCTTTTATGAGTGGGATCACAACCTTGGAAAGCTTCATAGATCTCAACATCTTTTTCTATCACCACCATGAGCATGCCCCCTTTGTTGGAATTGATCAATATCTTCATATGACCCACACTTACAAGTCTGGTGCTGATTTTGGCACAATGAGCTCTAACAATGTATTCCACCTACTATTTCATGAGATGATACTTGCTTTCATGGTGAAAGAAAACTTTTTTCCTTTCATACAAATATGGAATCCCCTATACCATGCCACATATATCCAAAGGCACAACATCAAGGTCAACTCATCTACTAGTTTAGATGCAATCACAAATCTATCTCTACACTTCTTGGTTACATGTAATTTGGATTTATCACACACCTAACCAAGAGGGTAGGGTTTCAGAGGAGGCTTGGTTTCCAACCCTAATTTCTTAACCAATGATTCTGAAATCAAATTTACTTGTGAGCTCGGATCAAACAATATTTTCACTTTAGTATGTTTCATTATGACTCTAATGTGGAAAAATTCAGTCCTCTTTCATTCATTAACAAGAGACTCATTTGAAGAACTTTTACTTGCATCCAATTTAGAAATTTCACTAACATGAAGAGAAATATTACCTTGTATGCCCACTTTTGTGATCTGTGTCTCATCACCAGAATCATATCCAAAGTCCTACCACATTGTTTCCATTGTCTTTTGATTGTTATTTCCACCAAAACTATTTGGTTTGAACTACAAATGCGACTTCCAACAATGTTCATCATCATGGCCTTCATTCTTGCAATGTGTACAAGATGGTTGTGTTCCTTCCTCCTTGGTTGTAGCTTCCTTCTTGTCCCTTCCCTTGCCTTTTCCTTTGAACTTGTCATTATGAGGTTTGAAAGATGGTTTCTTTGGTTTCTCTTCTTTGTCATTATTTCCCCTTATTTCAAGGTGAATGGACTTCACATTGGCCACATCAATAGTAGTAGGCTAAAATAACAACAAAGAATGTCTGATGTAACTATGTAAAGAACCATTATACTTTGTTACAATTTCTGGTGAATCAAGTGAAATACCCAAATTCAAATCTTGTTTTATAAATCATTTTGTGAAGATTTGTACATATTGACCTTTTCCTTGTCTCAAATATTTTCATTCCATCAAATTCTTTTATCGATAATACAAAGGATAAAACTGATATTTTAGTGTAGAAACAAAATTGGACCAAGAAGAAAGGAGATTACCCAAGTTTTTGATGCCTTTCTGCAACTTGCTCTCCCACCAAACGAGAGTGGTGCCATTCAACCAAAGAGAGGATAATTGGATCCTAGCCTCGTCTTCCTTGATCTAATGAATCTGGAAATAAAGCTTGATATTTCTAATCCAATTGTTTAGTTTCTCTGCATTACATTCTCCATTATATGTGGGAAAACCAAAATTTACATCTAGCTTAAAAACTGGCTTCCTAGATGTATTTTTACAGTGCCTCTTAGAATGATGAGAAGAGGAAGGAGAAGAATTGTCACTGGTGGATGGAGAGGGAGGAGGATATTCTCCTCCACCTCCATGGTGTACCAAGGCATGATCATCAGGCTCTTTCTTGTCATGCTTGATTGTCTTCTCATATTCCGCAAACAACTTGTCGATTTTATCTGTCATGGTGAAGAAGACCTTCAAATAATTTCACTCTTCTTATGCTCCTACATCTTCATCTTCCATATTATGTATTCGTGGTACACGCCCCACTTCAGGATCAAGGGATTCAAGTCTTTATTCTCCTCTTTGGATCTTGTTCCTGGTTATCATTCACTCATGTAGCTCAAATCAAGAATACCTGCTCTAATACCAAACTTGATCCAGGTATTTTACTTCAAGGATGCATACAAAACTGCATATAAAGGAGCATGTAACCAAGTAACTTAAACAAATGGAAATAAGTGGAAATAAAAATCAAACATGAGATCAAAGACACAAGACGCTTTGATTATGAAGTTCAACCAGTGTGGGTTATGTCTTCAAGCCCTACTCAATGTGGGGAGGCATCTTTCATTAAATGACAAAAAAAATAAATTGCAAGAAATTAAAAATTTACACCTTATACCTCCACTTTTGGGGATGGCCTAAAAATGTAGACCTCTGTTGGAGAAACAAGCTGCACAGTTGGAATACTGGCGAAAAGTAGTGGAAAATGACTATAAATTTGATCCCTTTCTGACACTGGCACTTCTAGATCCCAAAGGAATCTTCTCAGCATAAAAAATATACCCCTCTCAGGGTTTCGCCCTCCTGGACCACTCCTAGTTCTGTTGCATGGACCTCAACCTCTGCTCCCTCTGTCAAATGGTAACTCAGGCTCGTATACAATTTTGTTGTCTAAGTTAAAAAAGCTCACTGGGAAAATTAAAGAGGTGGGAAATTCGCCCATTCTGACCTCTGGATTCCATGTGCCAACCCTTTGCCAAATTTTTGCCTCGTTAGTGACTACCACTGGGCCTAGTTTGACCATAACTTTGACCAGCTATATCTAGAGCATACAGACTCAGATTTGAGTGGCATTCACGTTGTTGGAATCAAGACGATGAGTACTATGCTCTAGTGCTTGTTTCACTTCAATTCGATGACATTTATGTTTGAGCCACTTCTATTTCTGGAGCCACCTGGATCAGTAGAGCACCCATATATTGTTCAATTTTGAAAATTTTTTAATTAATTTTTGTTAATATATGATTTTTGGAGTTATTATGAATCCAAATTGAATTCTATAAGAAGCATCATGACTATATTTATGTTATGATCTGTTGAGGGGCATGAAGAGTTTTGATGATGCATTTTTGAGGTTTAGGATTAGTATTATATGCTTTTGAGTGATTCAACATTTATGAGTAGGTTGTAGTAAGTTTTTTATGTATGGCCAAATTAGTATTAGGGAAAGGTGTCATGGTACTGGATCAATGAACATATTAGTGATGAAAAAAGAAGGTTATGAGCAGGGTAAGACAATATTGTGACAAAAGTAGCATGATCAATTTTGAAGACCTATATTAAAGAGCATGTGGATCCAGTCCTAAATATTGTGAAAATTGGTCTAGACTAGGTTGAAGAAGGAAGTGGGTTCCTCCACTAAGTTTGATGCCTCAATGTTGTATCCAATAGCAAGTCAGCGTTACACTAAAATTTTTCACCATGGTCGTTGATTTCGATCTCTTGCCATCTGATGAGTGTCTCAAGTGAATCCCTTATGAAGATTGAAGTAAAAAAATACCAGGGACAAAAGGAATTTTGGATTACACTTCTTAAAAACCATTTTTGAGCATCTGTTCAGTTTTCTTGAACAAAATCCACACATGTGAAGTTTCTTCCACTATAAACTATGCAGATTTGTGCAATTTATTCCACTATAAACTGCATAGTTCAGTTCACGTAGGTAAAAATAAAAAAATAAGTTCTAGAAAATTTGGTGGATAAATCTTATCCAAATTAGAAACCTCGAACAACTACATACTTTCACCTCATCCCTTTTATCATGGAACTAAACTCCTCATCTTAAGCATCATATCCCTTGAGAAGAGGAACTAGAAACCTCCTCATCTTGCCTATAAATTGAGGATAGGACTAAAGGAATGGGGGGGGACTTGGATTTGTAAACTTATGCTGCTAGTTCAAGGTCTGAAGAGCTTGTCATCAAGGGAAGGTAACAAGACCATTGAAGGAGGCTTGTGACATCAAGTTAGCCAGGTTGTAAGCTTGTTTTCCTTTCAATTCAATACAAAGTAATTGTTATTTACTAATTGCATCTATTTTTGATGTTATTTGTGAGATTCCTTGATCACTCACATGGTTTATGAATGATTATTTATTAAATTATATGTTGTATGCTAAATTATGGATTTCATTTACCTTTCATTTCATATGTAAGATGATTTGGTCCCTTTGAATGTTTTTGTCTATGCATATATCTTTTAGAGCATCATGGAGAAGCTGTGGAAAGAATTTGGAAATCGTCTAAGGCATTGAGAAAAAGTTGGTTGTGGAAAGAATTGAAAGGAATTCTACAAGAAATTCATTAATAGGTAAGTGATCCTTTTCATACTACATGTTTCATGTTTTAGTTATAGTCTAAGGAAAGCTAGCAATTATTTTGATGTGTTTTACTAGGTTTTGTTGGAAATATAGGGAGATCATTATTTTTTGCAAGAGGGATTAGCCCGCATAACCGTTGGTCCTTAGAAATTTGTGATGTTGGTTCCTCAATTTGGTTTTAGCCTATTTCAAGTGGGTTCTTGCACACTTATAAAGTTAATTCCTTAATCATATTGAATCTTATTGCAAGTGGGTGCTTGCACACTTTCAATGTTGGTGACTCAATCAGGTTGTATCCTATTCCAAGTAGTTTCTTGCATATCTTGGGGGTCATTGCTTCATGTTGGAAAATGTAACTAGGTTTGGTCTTCATTTAATGTACTTGAGTCATCTTGTAATTTACTTGACAAAAGAGTAAAGAAAAGAATTATTATTATTGTGACTTATTAAATCATGGGTTTCATGATTGGGTTACCATGTTTTAGTTCAAAGTCCCCATTGAGGACTTATAGGATTTATTTTGAGTTAATAGAGTCATTGTACATTGAAAGATACCCTTCTTGGGCTTTTGAATCATGTAAAAAGGTTTAATATTGAGTAAAATATGAATTATGTGACCTCCACACCAAGTCGGCCTAAAGGAGATCATGTTGGCCTAAGAGACACCTATTCGACCTCACTTGGAGCCTATAAAAGGATGGAAACCGAATTCATTTGGAGCACACTCTCTCACATCAAGTTCAATATCTCTTTTAGCTAGGAAAAGTTTGAAGTTTTTTTTCTGGGAAGCTGAAAGAAATGTGAGTTTGGGGGAGTCTAAGGAGAAGAAGATAAATGAAATTTTGGTGCCTCTCTCTCTCTATTTCGTTCCCTATATTAGGAGATCGAATTCTTCGAATTTTTGTTGTTACCAGAAGCCGTCTACTACTGGACATTTTTGCCTAGTCGAAGTTGCTGGAAAGGGGTCGAAGATCTGGGAGGATGACTTGGTATGGACAGAATGTCTGGTATATATCTAGGGTGAAGAGTCTCAAAGAACACTATTGAAAGGAATAATTATCTTGACTAGGTTTTCTCCTTGAGGGGGGTTTTTTCCTGGCATAGTGCTTACATCTGGTGTCTATTATTTTATGTGTTGTTGCTTTGGTAATTTCTTTTTGAACTAAAAGAAGTAATATATAAAGAATCATAATAACAATAAACATCACAATTAATTATCAATAATAATAAATATTTTTGCCTTTATGATTTTCTAACATGGTTTCAGAGCTTTGGTGAAGAAGGAAGAAAAAGGAAGTCTTCAACACTTAATAAAGGAACCACACAAAGGATCATCTCACGGAAGGGATTTACTTCACTCTAGGAAGATGTCTGAAAGAATAAAGGGAGAAAGAAAAATTGAAGGAGACTCAAACTACAGGTCCTGGAATAAGAGAATTTACCTTATCCTTGAAAAGAATAAGGTATTGGACTTGGTCAAAGGAAAAGTAAAGATTCCTACAAAGGATTCCATTGATGGTGATAAAGTGAAATATAGGGAACTAGAATTGGTGGCCATGACATTAATGGTAAAATAAATAAACAACCTTGTTCCATTCATATCCAACACTGACCATGCTCAGGAAATGTACGAAGGCTTGTCGAAGTTATTCACTATTAAGAAAAATGGTCAAGTAGTTACTTTGAAGAATGATCTACGGACTACAAATATGACTAAAGAAGACATAGTGGCCTCCTTCTTTGTGAAGATAGCAAGAATAAGGAATGAAATATTTTCTATTGATTAAATTGTTTCAAATAAATTACTCATGATCACTGCTCTATTAGGATTACCAACTACTTGGGGTGCATTTGTTGTAGGACTTAACAGTTGGAAGGAATCTCCCACCTTTGAAAAAATGTGGAATTCCTGCAGTTGCGAAGAATTAAGGATCTCATTATCTGCCAATTCTGAAGGAGTATCAAATGCCGACATTGCTTATCATAAACGAAAGAAATAAAAGGGACCAAGGAATAAATTTTACATGTCAAAGGTAGAATGTTATCAATGCCATAAGAAGGGTCACTATAGGAGTGTTTGTCCCAAAAATTCGAGAAACAAGAAGAGAGAAATATATAAAGCCAATATTGTTAAAGAAGGAGGCCCAAAGAAAGTCAAGCCCGAAGAATTTGACATTAGGGACTTACACTATTAAGTCCTTTGCTTGCAACCTTAGATATCTTACTTTTATTTTTTTGATATTTTAGAATTTATAGGTATTTAACATATTTTGGAAAATGCATTTTCTTGTTTTATAAGTTTTAGGTATCCCTCATAGCTTTGGAGGGAGCCCTCAACAACTCATCAAGATAAGTATCTCATCTCCTCTCAGTTTTTTTTTTCATGTACTTATTTAAGTTTTGATTATATTAATACTAATCACCTTTCTCCCTATATGGTATTGATTAGGAAAACACCTGATATATTCTCAATAAGTATGAAGGAGTACATCTCAAGACAAGGTTTGTCAAGAAACAAAGGTATGCTTTAAAACATTAATTTATTTATATTAGAGGTTAATTCATCTGACAATCTATTACTAACATTGTTATGTATAGATATATTGAATCATAATGATTCTTTTTTTGGGTGATTCATCACTTGATAAATCTACCCACCCCACTCATATTCTTAACTATTTTTGTAAAACCCTGGATAGGTTCTGGAAAACCCTAACCGAAGGGTATGCTAATGTGAATGTCTAAAATCATAAAACTACTTAGGGATATTATGAAATTTCATTCAAATTTTTATTGATGATGTCATATTTTGGATTTTGGTATGATCAGTAAAACATAACTTGTTAGGGGTGGATGATAAGGTCTAAAATAACGAACCTTTGAAATGTTGGTAATATTGGGTTTTCTATGTTCCTATATTGAAATCCTAACTTATTAGGGTTTGGTGGAATGTGTAGGTAAGATCCTTATAATTTCTTAGAAATGATTTCCTTGGTATGTGTGTGTTTTTTTATCAAACCCTAGTCTAATAAAATTTGTTATTGATATGTTGTGAAGTTGATTTTGACTATGATATGAAATTCCTTTGCTTAATTCGAAGATATGTCATTTTTGGTTGAAAAACTCTATTGGTCTAGGTCAGTGTATGTCTAATGTTTTTAGACATATGATATGCCTTTTCATGATAATGAATTCCTAGATACATGTATTGACCTAAATATTTGATGGTCATAAATCTTAAGATTTAATATAAGTCCTTGTATGAGTTTCTAGGATGATGATATTTAGAAATCTAGGATTTTGAAACTAAACCCTAGTAGTAGTTAAATTCTCTGGTATGTGTGATATAAAAATATAAGACCTAATGATTGTTGTGGTTGTGAGAATGAAATTCTATGGTTTTTTAGTAGAAGTGAAAATATCTAATGAATGATGACAATGTGATGATTTGATACTTGTCTAAGGTTAATGAAATTTGAGTTTTGATTGATTTTGATGGTTGATTCAAAATCTAGGGTTTGCAACTAAATATAGTGGAAGTTGGTCATATTAATGACTAAGTAGCGATTTAATTTGATTTATTCTCTTGTATGACATCTAGGATTTGTATAAAATCCAAGTGGGAGGTCTAATATATATGACTTCTAAAAGTTATTAGATATTTCTCTTTTATTTTGATTATTTTAGGGATCAGTTTATGGCAGAAGTTATATTTTGTCATCCTGAATTCTGAAAGTTGTTAAATATATTTTTGTTTCTAGGGTTTTCTCTATGTTGTAGTAGGGTGTGTTACACCTTTGAAATAAACATTGAAACCCTATATAGAATTATAGTTGTTATGAAGTAGTATAGGGTTTATGATAAAGTCCATAACAAAATGTTGAAGAGTATATGTCTCTTGTTTGTAATTATGTTTGGGTATATGATATGTATACAATTGAAATGCTTCTGTGATTGTGATATGACTAACTTCATGCTTCTATATATTTGGTTGTATTTTCTACCTAAGTTGCGCAGTTACACAATGTTCAGTATGGTGAATATGCTTGTTGATGTGATGAGCATGATAAGGATAATGATAACTCTGATGAAATGGTTAGAAGCCATGAAATATTCTCTGATGACAAAAAGAAGGAGATGATCTCCTTGAGTAATCCTAAATAAAAGTGATCTCCAGAATATTAAGAGGGAGTCTGGATAGAGATGCTCCCTGGTTGAGAGGGAGGGAATAGCTTAGTTTTGATTGAAGAATGAATTTCAGAGGATATGTTGCTGCATGAGAAGTAGGAGAAGGAAAGTGTATAATGAAGGAATATTCTATCAAATATTCGGTTGATAGTCCTACTATGAAAAGTTGAGAAGCAACATCAAGTTTTCTAAAAGACCCTAGAGGTTTGTATTTTTTTATGTACATGTGAAAGTATATTATTGATTGGGCTTGTGTTTGTATATAAAAATATCTCGAAGTATTTGATAGCATGTTGTTTACCAATCAGTTTGATTGGAAGAGATTGGTCATCCATGATCTGCTAGATCAAGGGGTGTTGAGGCTTTGTGAGTGAAGCATTGCCTAGGAGAACATCTGGTCAATAGTTTGTGTTGATGTCTAGGTCCCGAAGTTGGAAAGGTTGTGTTGATTAAAGAGATCTAATTTTTGGATAGACACCTGGATCCCTGGGTTGATGGTCAGAAATTAAGCCTGATGGTACCTAAATGGGATGAAACGGTCATTCCATCTTAGTCCCACATGGATAGATTTCCTTGGTTGGGAATCTAGTCCATGGCATTGCGGTGCCTAAATTGTTGAGAGACCAATGGATAGATTTCCTTGGTCAGGAATCTAGTCCATGGCATTGCGGTGCCTAAATTTATTCATTGTTAATATAATGTGAGATATTCCATTGTATTTGTATATGATGAATACCTCTCTAGTTAAGAGGGAGTGTTGGAAAATGTAACTAGGTTCAGTCTTCATTTAATGTACTTGAGTCATATTGTAATGCACTTGAAAAAAGAATAAATAACATTATTATTATTATTATTATTATTATTATTATTGTGACTTGTTAAAGCATGGTTTTCATGCTTGGGTCGCCATGTTTTAGGTCAAATTCCCCATTGAGGACTTCTAGGATTTATTCTGAGTTAATAGAGTCAGTGTAGATTTAAAGAGACCCTTATTGGGATTTTGAATCATGTAAATGAGTTTAATAATGAGTAAAATATGAATTATGTGACCTCCACACCAAGTCGTCCTAATAGACACCTATTCGACCTCACCTGGGGCTTATAAAGGAAGGAAATTAAGTTCATTTGGAACACACTCTCTCACAGCAAGTTTGATATCTCTTATAGCTGGGAAAAATTTGAAGTTTGTTTTTGGGAAGCCGAAAGAAGTGCGAGTTTCATGCCCTAGATTTGGATCTCGAAGTATTACAAGTTTTGTTGTTGTCGAAAGGTGTCTGCTACTAGAAGTTGCTAACTATTCGAAGTTGCTAGAAAGGGGTTGAAGATGTGTGAGGCTAACTTGGTGTCAAGGGAAGGTCTGGTATATGTCTAGGGTGAAGTTTCTCAAAGAATACTATTGAAAGTAAGAATTATCTTGACTGGGATTTTCCCTTGACGGAGTTTTTTCCTGGCATAGTGCCTACATCTGGTGTCTATTGTTTTATGTGGTGTTGCTTTTGTAATTTCTTGATGAAATAAAATAAAGAAGATATAAAGAATCAAAATAAAAAGAAACATCACAAGTAATTATCAAGAATAAGAAAATATTTCTACCTTATTATTTTCTATCACTTCCAAAAAACATTACCTACAAATCTATGTAAATGAGTTGAAGAAGAAAGAAAAATTAATTTTTGGTTTTCTCTTGTAACGGTTTCCACATAAAAGCTTGTGTTCTCTAATGTTGATGTGATGACAACTCCTTTATGCATGGTTTCGTTCATTGTTATTATGAAAATATTTTATGAAATGTTTTGAACTCATAATTTTTCCACTACATTGATTCACCCTCCCCTTTGAGTGTGATATTTGTTCTAACATCTAGTTATTTATTCATTTTCCACATGCGTTTTTCTAGGTTTTTTCTCAGTGTAACGTCATTATGTCAAGTGATAATAAAGATTATGTCAATTCCTATGCTAGTTTCCTCGAGAGGCTTAGATCATTATTTGATTCTCAAGGTATTGGGGACAACTCATTGGCACTGTGATCAACTTCAAAAATTAAATAAAGATATTTTTACTTTAACGCCACTACCAGATTCAGGGATATTGTTTTGAGGCCATCACCTCTTATCCATAGATCCTTGCTTGAGTCTATTTTGTTCCCCTATCCTACCTTCCAAACAAGACCTTTATTAATTATTTCATACATTGACATCAATTCCTTCCAAATATTTGACCCTCCTTACCATGACTTCACCCCTAATCGAACCCATTCTTAGAATTTTTTATTCATCTTTCAATACTTGTTTCACATCATAGATTCATAGAATCTAGTATCAAACATACTCTTCCAAACAATTTTGGTGGCTAGAACCTTTTTAAAATTCAAAATGTTTTTGATCCCCCCTTCTCCTAATTTATTCTAGCTAACAATATGTTTCCATCTTGCTAAATACATCCATTTATATTTTTTATTTCCAAATAAAATGGAAACATAAACATCTAATTATGTTTAGAATATTCCTTTGTACACTAGCTAGAGCCAAACAATAGACTAATATTTCTTCCCAAATTTATTTTACTAGGATCAATCGACCTCCTAAAGAGAGTGATTGGTTTCACTAGTGATTTATTTGACATTTCACATTCATTATCATCCAAATTCGATTAGAAACTCAATAACTATTAGCCTTTAATTGATTACTAAGATACTTTATTCCCTCTTATAAAGGAAACAAATGGAAAGGAAGAAAATTTTTTAGACTTAAAATTAGACTTTCAAGAACACCATTAGTTAACATAATTGTCTTGGAAGGACCAACTTCCATGCATGTAGCTTCATAGTACAACACAATTATGTTCCAAATACCTCTCCATTCTTCAATAAAGCCATGTCCAAATAAGAGAATGTCATCAAAAAATAAAAATGGTATGAGTTTGAATAGTGTGAATACTTTTATACCTTTAATTCTCCCTTCCCTTGTTGCCTAGCTCAGAAGAAGAATTAGGCCTTGTGTCACTGGCATGAACAAAAAAGGTGAAAGTGGAAATCCATTTCAAATTCCTTTAAAATATTTAAAAAATCAAGTTGGTATGCTATTGAATAATATCGTAAAGTTTGTCTAAGTGACACATCCCATTATCCAATTATTAATATCTATAGGCATACCAATTTGTAGTAAAAATTCTCAGAGGAAGAGTTTATCAACTCTATTGTAAGCTTTGAAGAAATCTGATTTCAACACTAACATCATGATATTATTTACTTTCACACTATGCAGTCCTTCCTATTCTCATCTAATGGCATATAGGATCGATATATTTTTAAAGAATCCAAATTATTCTTTATAAATACCATTTCACAAGTGTTCCTTCAAATAGTTAACTAGAATTATTGAATTCAAATTGTATAGGAAATTACATAAGGATATAGAGCAAAATTCCATGAAAGATTATGGATTGGTATAATTTAGAATTAATTCTATGAAAGTGGCATTGAGTTCCACCAATATTATTCATCTCACTCTATTATTTTCCATGATACTAACTAGATCTTGAGCTAGGAGGTCAAAGAAAAATAAATAAAATTTCGTTCTCCAACTATCAGGTCTCACGGTCTTTTCCTTATTGGATGTTCTAAGAACTAAATGATCTTCCTTATATATAACCAAAGTCATTAGAAATTAAATAAATTCATTATCAGACATTATGAGAGAAGGTATAATGACCTTCAACTATGCTTTAATCATAGGAACTTATGGTTCTTGCAATAAATTTTGGAAAAACTGAGAACCAAATTACTCAAACCTGCTAGTAAAGAAATGAGAGATCCATCTTCTCTATTCATCTCCCATATGATGCGTTTTAACCTCCAGTGCTCTGCGAACATATGAAAAAACTTGGTATTATTTCCCCCCTATTCAATCCAGAGTGATCAGTAGCTTAGTCGCCAAGTCATTTTCTCCTCATCCATAAGTGTTTTTTTCTTACCTCCCAGAGTTCAAATTTTTTCTAGTTCCTCCTCCAAAAGTATTATAAATGGTCAAGTTATATAGAGTTCGAAGATTCCAACCCCCAGCTCCTTGATATCCTCCTTTTCTCTTTCCTAACGAGCTTGATCCCATACGATGACCTCTCGTTTCAACTTCTTTAGGTTAAAAATGAAGTATTTAATCACATATTATACACTTGAAGAATCATAAGACACCCAACTAGATCTAACCAAATTGGATAAATAACTTTATTTACTTTAATGAGAGTTAAAATTGTACGGTTCCTTTTATATTTTTTTCCTTCTTCCTCAGTTTAAGGAAAATGAGAGCATGATCTAACAGACCTTTGGAAAATTCACCTATCCAGCTTTTGTAGCGCGTCATTGTTTCCAATAAGTGTTTGGCAACATGAAAATGATCCATAATTTTTGTGATAACTTCCGCTCCCTCTCTCTTATTGTACCACATGATGAACACTTAGATAAACAGAGAGGGGGGGTGAATCAGTTTAGTACATTCATGGACATTTAAAACTCTTTTCATTCAAATCATTTACATCATCATTTCATAAGCATCTTAATACATAATGATTCAACAAACTTAATGTGTGGATAACAAGTAATTAGGTAGATTAAAACATCACATCAACACATAATCATCAAGCACATAGAAAAAAAATATAAGTGGAAACCCATAAGGGAGAAAACCACATCTTATTATTGTTTTGATGCAAAGGCAAGCTCTAACTCCCTCTCATAACTGACTTTCTATAGGCTCCAACCTATAGGAGGCTACTACCTCAAATTCTGCAAGCTACAACTTGCAAGGAAGCTCCAACTCCCATCTATTTTCTACAGGGTACAACCTACAGGAGGGTCCTACCTCAACCAGCTCCAACTAGATATTTATCAAGATACAACTTGAAAGGAGACTGCAATACCCTCACTCAACATGAAACTAGAATGTTGATTTACCAGGATATCAGCTCTGTTATACACCTTATCCATTGTTGCCTCTTCAGCCTTCATATCTGCTTCATATCAGTTCCTAATGTGCACAACATTTCTATCATCTCTCTCTAGTTCTTCCACTCTCCAACCTCCTGCAAATCTCTTACATTCTTCTACTCACATCCATTATGCAGTTTTCTAACCTCTTTTTCTGCACACTGATATTACATATCTTATACAGATAACTCCTTATTGTTTGCATTCTACATGGAATATGAAGTGAACGGGCCTATCTCTCTGCCTTCCACCCATTCAATTCCTTACACTTCAGTTCGGTTATTACATTAGAAATAATCATTACAACACTCATTAGAGTTTTTCCTATGCCTATGGAGACTTTCCTTTCCATCACAAACAATATGAAATAATAAATGAATTTACATTTATAGTTATAACAATATTTTTATTTAGCCCTTTCAGTTTCTTGCTTTTCTATTCATTTTGTCTTCTCTGCCTTCTCTCCCTTTGTTTTCTATGTTTTTGCTGTTATATTCTAACTGTTCTACATAAATTCCTTTTGTCTAACTCAACCTATCTGCCTTCCTTCTCTTGCCAAAAATGTTCAACCTTCTGCTCTTTTTCTCTGTGTCGGGTCATCTACCTGAGTCTCCTTCTGCCTGCGTTCAACCTTTTGTTATTAATCAGCCACAATACATTGTTACTCTATAGTCGAGTCACTATTTTGCACGTATTTTTACTTACCCGAGTCTTTTCTTCCCACGTTCAACCTTTTCCTTTGTTACCTGATTCTACTCCTGCGTTCAGGCTTTTATTTATAAACCGACGTAACCACATGCAACCCTGGACCTGAAATATATTAAAAGGAACTCTAGAATGAATCACATCTGACCTCATATCGCATATCATAGTTTCTTGTGTTATTGCTATATACAGCTCCCCCGCTTTTCTTATGAAATTTATTATACCCCAGATCTGAAAGATATTAAAATTCAACTCCGACTTGTCTTCGCGTTCAGTTTCTTATCACAATTTGGCATTCCTCTATGTTATATGTTATATATGTCTTTATTTCTCTCGATGTGATTTAATAACTCAATACACATACACCCAGACTTTTAAATGTATTATCATTTACCTTTGGAAGGTATCTTGCCTGGTCTCTCATCACATTTCGGCAACTTCCTTTGTTATTTGTTTATACATTTCTCAGCCATTCTCCCAATGAGATCTATTCACCAAATATAACTAGCCCCAGACTTTAAATTCTTTAGAATTAAACCTTGAGCTGCATCACGTCCGCTCCTCTTCGCACTTCACATTTTGGTGTTTCTTTTTTGTTTCATGTTATATGCGCTTGTCGATCTTCCGATGTGATTTCTTAAGGAAATTTGCATAGCCTCGGACTTGAAATACTTTAGAATTGAGTTTTGTGTTGAATTAAGTCTGACCCATTTCACATTTCGCATTTCAGCAGAATTAATCTAAACTCTTGTGTTCTTAGCCTTCTGACTTTGTGATTTGAAATTTCTGATTGGGTCCCATTGCTTAGGCAATTTCCATGTCACAATTTTCTCAAATCAAACATTATCACCGCATGTGAAATGCGATTTGTGATTTGCGGTATAAGGGTTCAGATCCCACCGGGGATGCCATGTCATTGCCATGTCATCTGCCACTTCATCACCACATCACTGCCACGACATCTCCACGTCACTGCCACATCACTGCCATGTCATCTCCTGCACTTCACAACTTTACTAATTTCCAATTTTTGCAATCGCCGCTAAACCTTATTGCATGCGATGTGCGATATACTTCGCATCACATCACCACCTCTCGTCTTTATCACATCATAGCTTAAATCACTTACCATGTGAAGTCTTAACATGTAAACATAAGAATCACTGATTGTGATGTGCGTCAATCGTCTTCTGGCCAATGCAATGTAATCCGGTGCGTCCATTCTCTCGTTTTCATTTCTGTGACTTGATCACGACCGTCAATTTCTTCTTCACTCTGATTTGCTGACCTGACCTGTGTGTTCACGAATTTTTACATTTTCTGACTTGACCCATTGAACTTCACGCACCCTCGTGCAGTGTTCTGAACTCAAAAAAAATCCGACTCTTGAGATTTTCTAAATAGGACGACTCGACCTGCTCATTCACGACTTTGGCCATGTTCACGACTTGACCCACCTTGTTGCCTTTGCCTTTGCTGCCTTAACTCTTTTTTTGCCTTAACTGCCTTTTCTCCTTTGATTATAATGTTTCTGCTCTTTGCTCCTTTGCCTGTGCTAATGCTCTAATGCTTCTCCTTGCCTCTCTGTTAGTCCTCTACCTCTATTTTATGCTTTCTCACTACATCATTGCCTAATATGCTCTTTTGCCTTATTTTTGCTGCTTCTCTACTCCTTTTCCTTAATGATAATTCCGGTGCTGATCCATGCCTCTTTGCTGATCGTATGCCTTTCTTCTTTGCCTATAATGCTACTCCTCTTCCTCTCTTTTATGATTCTCCACTTAACTTTTCCCTTCTTTGACTTATTGCTCCTTTATACTCCAGCTGATCTTGATCTATTGCTTTGTTCTCAATGATAATTCTGGTACTTCTCTTTTCTATTCCTTTGCCATCAATGAAAATATTTCCAACAGTCTCCCCCTTTGGCATTGATGGCAACACTTCCTCCAACACTTCCTCCCCCTTTCATTATGAGAAGTGTATATCTTCCTCTGCTTTATTTTCCTCCCCCTTTGACATCATGGAAAGGGGTTATAATTATTTTTAGTGTAGATTCCATCATTGCATTACTTCTCTCCAAGTTGTGTATAAGAATTCTTAATTTTTTTCTTTTTTTATAAAATGAATATACACACTCCATCTATTCATTACACACTTGATGAATCCTTTGTATTTGAATGAATACAACTAATCCACCATCGTATTACAACTTCTTGATTGTTTTGTATCAACCATGATTGTTTCTTTATGTTACGCATAAGCATTGTTTTATATGTACTTCAAAATTACAAGAGCATTGAGAATTTGTAGACTTCATACGATATATGAGAATTATTGGGGTAACACTTTGAAATTCATTGATATTAAATGAATATACACAATAAATTGATGTTATCACAATTCATGAGAATGATGGAAAGTATGTTTCCATATAATGTTTTGTACTTTTGTCCCTTACTGCTTGATATTGGTGATATGTGCTAGACTTCTGAAGATATAATCACTCCAATCCAAAATCCCTTGATGCTAATATGAAAAAATGAGTCCAAATAGGGCTTATAGTTTATTGTAAGATTAGACAATATATTTCAATTTAAAAAGGACCCAACGCCTTTAATATTGTAAAAATCATATTCAAAACAAACCCTTGAGGCTAGATACATTCAACACATTGAAAATTTTTCACTATCAACTATACAATTTCATTTTTGACATAGGGAGGTATTTGTGTCAATTATCAGACTCTTTGCAGTGGTGAAATATCAACAATCCCTTTTTTTTGAAGTAAGATTCAGATGAATCAATAATAGAATCTTTGAGCTTTGATAGTAAGATTAGCACACCTAGCCCATCATGCTTCAGATACTTCAACTATTATATCATAATGATCTTCAACAAAACATCTTCAACTTGTTTAATTGAAGTCTCAGCAAACAGACTTCACACATCTTTATGAATAATCTTAAGAAGAGGCCTTGAATATATATCCGTATTGACTTGAGGAAGGCATGAAATTATATCCAAGAATAGATACTGCTTCAATGCTCAATATAACACTTCAAATGCAAACAAGATAATGATCCTTTAGCACTTTTAATGACCTTTCCATGCTTTAATAATGCAACTCTACATTTTCCAGCATTTACAATCAGAAGATACTTTGCAATGATCAGAGCAACTAGAGCTTAATCCAGATATACTATAATGCTGATAATGTTGGGAATTATTCCTTGATGTATTTCTTCCATACCACCACCATGATGCATACCATAGCATTCCGATCCTGAGGACTTGTATCATACCACTGCTCCAATAATAACACTTGGGATAACACTTTTCTTATTCATCCTTCTTGAAAGAATTTTGTTTCATTATCAACCCTTGTAGTGCAACACACATTGTAATCATCCTCTTAGTTTCTAGGGTCATGAATGATGATCCCTTTATCACCATGGATGCTTGCTTCTTTCTCTTCTTCCATCAATCTATTGGCTATCTCAAATTAGCACTAAATGCTTCAGGTGTCCCTCTTCCTCTATATTTCTCTGCCAAAGGAATTTTCCTTTCCCTTCCTAAAATTTTAACTGTTCTTATTCCAAGCATCTCTTCTTTGACAACTCTTCCTTTTATGAACTATCTCCCCCTGGGATGTTACTTCTTGTCTATCACTGACAGGATATCTACGTTGCTTCCTGGAGCAACTCCCCCTGAGACTATGGTGGATTGAAAATGTCATTAAAGTAACATGCTCCCCCTTTTTCTTCTTCTTCCAAACTTTTTTGGGGTTCCTCATAATGTTTGCATTTCTTTTTGATTCACAGTTTGGTCTGATTTGATTTGGTTCCATCATTTGTCTAGAGTCCTTTACTGTATATGGAAACCTATAGTCATATGCTTTATGTCCAAGCTTGTGGCACGCATAAAATCCTATTTTACCTAGATAAGTTTGAGTTGATGTATAAAATTTTGTGCTCCTTTTTGAACATAATTTGTTTCATAACAATAGCCATGGAAATGATTTGTGTACCTGGTGAAAGATTGTCCTTTCCATATTCTTGCTTGAGAGTTTCTTCTCATTTATGTGTATCTTTTTCTGGTTAAACTTGATTTGATTTGTCTTACAATGTGTTGCTATATGTCCAAGTCTATGGCAGGTAAAACATGTGATACTTCTCACAGGAGGAAATAAACTCCTTTGAGATCTTTCGAACTTGTTCAATTCATATTCCGAAACAATTGAGATTTTTGCAACTTCTTTCTTCTTCCTTCCATTATTTGTCCCTTGATGTTTCTTCTTGTTTCTTTTTGTTTCATTACACATCAAGTTTTCTCTAGTTTCTAACTCTTTGGATCTATTTTGGGCTGCTTCATCATCACTTTCAGTGTCTGCCTTCTCAGAGTTCTCCATGGAGGTAATATCGTCTCTGAGCTGTTTACAAAACCTTCTCCTTTATTCTATCAGTCTTCTAGATGCAATAATCTCATATTAATGAGAGTTATCTTTTTATTTTACAGCTTTCACAAAGGTGATATCCTTGTTATCTTCAACCTTGGAATTATTGTTTTCTCCTTCATAGCCTATCCCGGTGTTATCACCAAATTGATCTTGATTGCCTGCTCATCAATCAAATCAACGTACCTCTTTCAAACCACTTCTAACTGAAGATTAACCTCTTTATTTTGAGAGGGCTCTCTCAAAGGGGGTTTATGATTTCGAATAAGGATAATACTAGATGGCTAACTCTATGAAATTGTAACTTTTTTTGTATGATTGCAGGTTGAAAAATGCAGGCTTGCTACCATTAGGCTTAAGGAGTCAACAATTAGTAGTCTTAGTGACAATGGTTCTTCACGTGGAAGCTCAGGAAGATAGAGGTTTTAAATCAGAGATAATTCACACATCCAACATAAGAAAACACAATAATTTCACCACTAAAGGAAGTCAAAGCGTAATATTATGAATTCTGAGTAATTAGGGATGAAATCTACTGCAAGTGATTAACAATAAGAAAAAATATCAATAATACATCAAAACCTCATGAGAATCTCAGGTCTGGAAGTAGAATGTCACTTTGTATTACTGATAATGGTCAAAAACATACAAGAAACAACTTGGTGCAAATATTCTCCAACCCCTTGCTTCTTCAATGCTTTGTCTATAAATAGATATTATTTAAAATATGGATGATCTACTTGGTGGCTAGATCCTCAAATTCTACTATTATACCTTTCATAACTGAAATCAATAACTTAAAACAAAAAATTGACAGCTGCCTTTAAAGAAAAAAACTCCTAATAGGACTCTATCTCCTATTTATTACATTCCTTTATCCTATCTGTGAAATAGTTACATGATGGTTACATAATGAATGTCACATGCTCGAAGGACACATGACCAAGTTCACCACCACTTTACATGTATAAAGCACCCCTAGATCTGTGGAGCATAACCCTACTTTTTAGGAATGGATGACCTTCATCTTCAACGTTGTTTTGACTGATGACCTGGCTTCATGGCACTCCCTTTGAGTCATAAATATCTACTAATAAGGTCCTATGACATGTTGGAGGTCTCCAGCTGGAAAAAAATTCTTTTAAGATGCTCAAAATCCTTCAACAATTGCTTGCTACGAAAACAGGGTAGTTTCGTAGTGAGTTTTAGTAGCGTGGGAAAAATGGCTTCTCCATTTCCTGTTCCAACACCCTAATCATGTCATGACACTTTGCAACCATCAATCTCTCTCGTTAAAACATGAAAAAACTGAGTTTAAATGAAAAAAAGCACCTACATGTTTTTTTGTAGTGTATTTCTAGCTTCAAGCCTGAGGTACACTACGAAAAGATGCAAAAAACTAGAAATTTATCCTTTCAAGATTATCTTCAAAAATTGTCCTCCAGCAGCAAAATTTGGGTTCTCTGCATGTTATGAACCTCCTGAAACATATTCCATCTTACCTAATTACTCTTGTGGTGTTTCCTCCTCATTTACAATCAGTTGACTAATGGGCTCCTCTACTACTTTCATTTTCAATCCTTTCTTTTCCAACTCTACATGAATCAAATCCAATTGCTCTTTTAGATCTTTCACTTTGTCCTTTAATGCCATTTTCTTGGATTGCAAGTGCAGGTTTATATTTTTTATATGTTTGACCTCTCCTCTTAGTGGTTGAGTCCCCTTTACCAATTTTTTTGTATTGTCTAAGGTCTTTGAAACACTAGTCACTTGATCTTCCCAGGTTTTTCTCATTTTCTCAAACTAAACCTTCTCAACTCTATGTTTCTTTTCCTCTTGCTTCAAAACTGATATCTCCTCACCTACCACCTTAAACTGCTCTTTAAGGATTTCAATTTATGTTTTTTCACTAATTTTCTCTTTACCCTTTCTTTGTTTGATAACCAGCTCTTGTTTTGTAGGTGAAGATAGATCTATAATGCTTGGTGGTTGAGCAGTTTCACTGACCTTCTCAATCTCTTTGCTACTTTCCATGACCTTTCTTACATGTCTGGTCGTTGGTTTCCTAGGTTGAAAAATGAAACCAACATCATCACCTCCAAACTCTAATTTTTTAGTTGTCTTACCTTTCTTCAGCTTTCTTCCTCCATCTTCAATGTCTTCAGCTTGGGCAATGGGAGTTTCTTCAATGTAAATTACATGCAAGATGTCCTCTAAGTTTCCTTTAGCCATTGTTTGGCTCCTAGTAACTCTCTTGCTACTTTTTTTGCTAAATGTTTGCTTTTTTTTTGTAGGTGTTGTTTTAGGTGTGTCAATATTCTGCAGAGGCCCTTTCTTCATGCTCACTAGTTCTGGAGGATATGATCTATTTCCTTCTTCAACTTCCTTTGCCACAGTTAGTGATGAAATGTTCCTTAGTTTGGAGGCTCTCTTAGGAGTGACAACATCAATTTCATAACCACTGATGAACAAAAAGGAAGTCCAATCTCTGTCTAGTCTCTTAAATTCCTCTAACACCAATAGCTTAGTCAAACCATGATGAAAAAGAGAAGTTTCATTTCCTTCTTTCTTCATTTGAAACTATTTTCCCTAGAATTATGTATAAATAAGAAGGTAAGTCAAGTGACCTCTTACCCACAAAATGCAGTAGAAGTTTGAGGTGGTAGGAGTAGACCATGTGAAACCATCCTTCACGGGTAAAATATTTCTAGATGATCATCAACAACTTTGAATAATTGTCCTTCATTAAACCCCTAGGAATAGCATTTGTCAAATCAATCACTTTGTTCTGGTTTTATAAACTCTTCACAATCCTGCATTGTGAATTTGATGCTTTTAAACCATTGTTCCCCTCCTCTAGGGATTCCTGTTGCTGATGAAATATTGTCTGGTGTCACTGTAAGGTTTAGGATTCCCACTTTTGAATCTGTTCCTATGAAATTGTTAGAAAAATCCTTGGAAACCTATATATGACAACCCTGCAACCTTTGACAGAATTGCAAGCAACCTGTTCTTCTCGAAACCTCCATGGTAGTTGGGTATTCATTGAGCAAATTCATGTCCATGGGCTCATACCTATGGCAATGACCACATTTTTTTGTTTTCTTCCTTACAGCCATGGGACTTTATATCTTCATAGACTTGCTTGCTTGATGAAACCTGCAAAGTTCAAATCTGCCAGCAACCTACTTGGCTCGATGAAGCATCTCTCTAGAGATCGATTTACATGTAAAGACAAAGAGGAATATGACAAAAAGGCTAATTGGAAAAAGGTTTTATGGTTTGAATGATAGATCATGCTTTAATCATGACACATGCATGCCAAAAAGGGTAATGATGACCTTAGACACGACTTTGTACCTTTGAATTAACCATAATAGACTCGAATGACCTCCACCTTAACTCCTCCAATCATGGAATGAAATTTCACATTGAATTTGACAAGACAGGTAAGAAAACATACTTTCGTAGTGTAGCTAGTTTATCCTCTAACAATTTCGTTACGAAACTATTAGGCAGTTTCGTAGCGAAAACTGTTGTTTTGTTATATAAAACGCTACAAAAAGTTGAAAAATTGACACAAGTGCCCTTTTTGAATTCAAATGCATGGGGAATGAAAACTGACACCATATGAGGACTGATGGGACATGATATGACATAAATGGAGGTGAAACTGAACCTTAGGATAGGTTAAACATTTAAAAAGTTAAATTTTCCTATACAAACTTGAAAGGCTTAAGGAGACCCTATCCTTTTGGTGAGTAAAATGTATGACCATGTCAAGTAATGTTTCACAATTTAATGAGTGATAACACTCGGTATTTATAAGAGGAGATCTTTGAGAATTTAGTATTTTTTCCAACTGTTTAGAGCTTTTCATTCGTGGAATATTCATAATTGATTCCCTTTGGGCCTTTTCTAATTTATTTCTGAGGCATACTACTTCTTCTTCCAAATTTTAATGCTCATGTTTCTTCTCCTTTATTTCGATTTTTATAATATCTTCTACCTTATTAGCTTCTTCAAGTTCTAATTTCAACTAAATGAGGTTTTTCGAACTTGGCTCTTCATTTACATATTTCATGAGAATTTCTTTATGTTTTCTGCACTTTATTTTAAGTTTGTCTATTTCCTTCAGGGCACTAATTAGCTCCTCCTCAAGATCAACCTCACCTTCTTCTTCATCTTCCAGAAGGTATCCTTCAAGCTCTTCCTTGGCCATCAAAACAAATTCAGAGGTTCCTTCTTCATTGTAGGATTCATCTGAGCTTTCGGATGCACTGCTATCTTGCCGAGCATAAAATGATTTTCTATTAAATCTCTTCCCTTTCTGCCAGTTATTTATTTTGTTTTTCTCTGTCTCTTGTGGTTGATTCTCTGCTCTCTTATGGGGACATTTTGAAGCATAGTGGCCCATTATTCCACAATTAAAGCATTTAAATGGAAGTTTACCTTTGTACTTGCTTGTGCCTCTATCCAATCTTCTGACAAATTTGGCTTCTTCTTCATTAGAGCATGAGAATGTACCTTCTTTTTCTTAGATGCACTTTTCTACCTTGAAGGCAGCGTCCCTCATGTTCATCTTCCCTTTAGGAAGTCTCATCTCATATGTTGTTAGGTTCCCAAGTAATTGGTTTCTTCTTAAGGTTTCCCAGTTTGTTGTTTCTTTTATGGAAGAAACCTTAGGATTAAACCTGGATGGTAGAGATCTCAATATTTTATGGACTACAACACTTTCTTTAATTTATTCTGCTAGCCCTATCATGATATTCACAACTTCTGCAACTCTTAAGAAGAATACAACTATATCTTCATCTTCATTCATTTTTAAGTTTTCAAAATGAGTTCTATGTGCTTGTAGTTTGGCCATCTTCACCTTTGTATCTCCCTCATGAATGTTTCCTAAAGTATCCAATATATCTTTGGTAGTCTTACTATGCATTACTTTGATAAATTATGACTCACTTAGACCACTCAAGAGTGCATTCATTGCTTTTGAATTAGCTCTGAAATTTTTTTTGGCTTCTTCCTCAGTGTTTGTATCCTTTGGTACATATTTTTCTTCCACATCAGCCCAAACTTATATTCCTAGAGACATTAAGTATGTCCTCATTCTTATTTTCTAGAAAGCATAGTTTGTGCCAGTAAACAATGGGGATTTATTTGTTGAGCATCCTTCTAGGCTAGCCATTTTGGGGACCTAGGACCTCCTTCCAGTTGTTAAAATGTTACTAAAGGAACCTGCTTTGATACCAATTGATAAACCCTTAGCTAAATTAATTGGGGGGGCTGAATCAGTTTAGTACATTCATGGACATTTAAAACTCTTTTCATTCAACTCATTTACATCATCATTTCATAAGAAACTTAATACATAATGAATCAACAAAATTAATGTGAGGACAACAAGTAATCAGGAAGATTAAAACATCACATCAACACATAATCATCAAGCACATAGAAAAAAAATATAAGTGGAAAACCATAAGGGAGAAAACCACATCTTGTTATTGTTGTGATGCAAAGGAAAGCTCTAACTCCCTCTCACAACTGATTTTATGTAGGCTCCAACCTACAGGAGGCTAATACCTCAAATTCTGTAAGCTACAACTTGCAAGAAATATCCAACTCCCATATATTTTCTTCAGGCTACAACCTACAAGAGGGTCCTACCTCAACCAACTCCAACTGGATATTTATCAAGCTATAACTTGAAAGGAGATTGCAATCCACTCGCTCAACACGAAACTAGAATGCTATTGGATATCAGCTTTTTTATACTCCTTCTCCACTGCTGCCTCTTCAACCTTCATATCTGCTTCATATCAGTTCCTGATGTGCACAACATTTCTATCAGCTCTCTCTAATTCTTCCACTCTATAAACTTCTGTAGCTCTCTTACATTCTTCCGCTCACATCAATTTTACAGCTTTCTAACCTCTTTTTCTACACACTGATATTACATCTCTTATAGAGATAACTCCTGACTATTTTATATAGGGAATACGAAGTGAACAACCCTATCTCTCTGCCTTCCACCCATTCAATTCCTTACACTTAAGTTCAGGTTATTACATTAGACATAATCATTACAGCACCCATTGGAGTTTTTCCTATGCCTATGGAGACTTGCCTTTGCATCACAAACAATATACAATATTCAATGAATTTACATTTACAGTTACAACAATATTTCAATTCAGCCCTTTCAGTTTCTTGCTTTTATATTCTTTCTGTCTTCTCTACCTATTTTCCCTTTGTCTTCTTTGTTTCTGTTGTTATATTCTAACTTCTCTGCATAGCTGCCTTTTGTCCAACTCAACCTATCTGCCTTCCTTCTCTTGCCCACAGCATTCAACCTTCTGCTCCTTTGCTCTATGTCGAGTCATCTACCTGAGTCTCCTTCTGCCCGCATTCAACCTTTTGTTATTAATCGACCGCAATACACCAGTACTCTATAGTCGGGTCACTATTTTGCACGGATTTTTACTTACCCGAGTCGTTTCTTCCTGCGTTCAATGTTTTCCTTTTTTACCCAAGTCTACTCCTGCGTTCAGGATTTTCTTTATAAACCGGTGTAACCACATACAACCCTGGACCTGAAATATATTAAAAGGAAATTTGGAATGAATTGCATCTAACCTCGTATCGCATATTGGAATTTCTTGTGTTATTTCTATATACAGCTCTCCCGGTTTTCTTATGAAATTTCTTATAAAAATGCATATACTCTGGATCTGAAATATATTAAAATTCAACTCCGACCTGTCTTTGTGTCCGGTTTCTTATTGCAATTCGGCGTTCCTCTATGTTATATGTTATATACGTGTTTCTTTCTCCCGATGCAATTTCATAACTCAATACACATACACCCAGACTTTTAAATGTATTATCATTTACCTTTGGAAGGTATCGTGCTCGGTCTCTCATCGCAGTTCATCAACTTCCTTTGTTATTTTTTTATACATTTCTCAGTCATTCTCTCAATGCAATTTCTTAACCAAATATACGTAACCCTGAACTTTAAATTCTTTAAAATTAAACTCTGAGTTGCATCGTGTCCACTCCACTTTGCACTTCACATTTTGACGTTTCTTTTGTGTTTCATGTTATATGCGCCTGCTGATCTTCTGATGCGATTTCTTAAGAAAATCCGCATAGCCCTGGACTTGAAATACTTTAGAATTGAGCTCTGTGTTGCATCACGTCCAACCCATTTCGCATTTCCCATTTCAGACGAATCAATCTAAACTCTCGTGTTCTCAGCCTTCTGATTTGCAATTTGTGATTTGCAATTGGGTCCCATCACCTATTGCAATTTCCATGTCATAATTTGCTTAAAAAAAACATAATCACCGCTTGCAAAATGCAATTTGTGATTTGCGGTATAAAGGTTTGGGTCCCACCGGTGGTGCCATGTCATTTCCACCTCATCGGCCATGTCATCGCCACATCACTGCCACGACATCTCCATGTCACTTCCATGTCACTGCCACATCATATTTCCATGTCATATCCAGCACTTCGCAACTTTACTAATTTCCAATTTCTACGATCGTCGCTAAACCTTATCTCATGCGATGTGCGATATACTTCGCACTGCATCTTCACCTCCCATATTTATTGCATGGCAACTTAAATCACTTAACGTGTGAATTATTAACATATAAAAATAAGAATCACCGATTTCGATGTGCGCCAATCGTCTTTTGGCCAATGCGATGTAATCTAGTGCGTCTATTCTCTCGCTGTCATTTATACGACTTGATTATGACCATCCATTTCTACTTCACTTTGGTTTTTCAACTTGACTCATGCGTTCACAGTTTTCTCCTTTTCCGACTTGAACCATTGAACTGCACGCTCCCTCGAGCACTGTTCTGAATGAAAAACATGTTCGACTCTTGATATTTTCTGATTAGCATGACTCAACCCGCTCGTTCATGACTTGGACCACCTTGCTGCCTTTGCTACCTTAAATCTTTTTCTGCCTTAACTACCTTTGCTACCTTTTCTCTTTGATTCTAATGTTTCTCCTCTCTACTCCTTTGACTTTTCTAATGGTCTAATGTTTCTCCTTGCCTCTCTGCTTCTCCTTGCCTCTCTTCTACTCCTTTGCCTCATTTTATGCTTTCTCACTGCATCATTTCCTGATCTGCTCCTTTCCTTATTACTGCTACTTCTCTGCTCCTTTGCCTTAATGATAATTCTAGTGCTAATCCATGTCTCTTTGCTACTCCTCTGCCTTGCTCCTTTGCCTCAAATGCTTCTCCTCTACCTCTCTTTTATGATTCTCCACTTAACTTTTTCCTTATTTTCCTTATTTCTCCTTTATACTCTAGCTGATCTTGATCTGCTCCTTTGTTCTCAATGATAATTCTGGTACTGCTCTTTTCTATTCCTTTTCCATCAATGACAATATTTCCAACAGTCTCTCCCTTTGGCATTGATGGCAACACTTCCTCCCCCTTTCATTCTGAGAAGTGTCTATCTTCATCTGCTTGCTTTTCCTCCCCCTTTGACATCAATGGAAAGGGGTTATAATTTTTTTCAGTGTATATTCCATCATTTCATTACTTCTCTCTGAGCTGTGTATAATAATTCTTCATTCTATTCTTTTGTTATGAAATGAATATACACACTCCATCTATTCATTACACACTTGATGAATCCTTTTGTATTTGAATGAATACAACTAATCCACCATTGTATTACCGCTTCTTGATTGTTCTGTATCAACCGTGACTATTGCTTTATGTTACACATAAGCATTTTTTTATATGTAATTCAAAATTACAAGAGCATTGAGAATTAATTGCAAACTTCATATGATATATGAGCATTATTGGTGTAACACTTTGAAATTTATTGAGATTGCATGAATATACACAATAAAATGATGCTATCACAATTCACGAGAATGCTGGAAGTTATGTTGCCATAGAATGTTCTGTACTTTTGTCCCTTACTGCTTGATATTGGTGATATGTGCCAGACTTTTGAATATATAATCACTCCAAGCCAAAAGCCCTTGATGTTGATGTGAACAATGAGTCCAAAAAGGGCTTACACTTTATTGTAAGATTAGACAATATGTTTTAATTTAAAAAGGACCCAATGCCTTTAATAATGTACAGAGCATATTCAAATCAAACCCTTGATGCTAGATACATTCAATGCATTGAAAAATTTTCACTACCAACTATACAATTTCATTTTTGACACAGGGAGGTATTTGTGTCAATGATCAGACTCTCTACAGTGGTGAATATCAACAATTCCTTTCTGCTAAAGTAAGCTTCATGTTATCACTCATAAGTTTAAACAATTTCATTGATAGGGTTCTATTAGCACTGGTATTTTCATCCCACCCATACCGCCTTATTTTACTCTGTTTTCAACTCATCTTCTTCATTGCCATTGACCTCACTTCGTATTTTACCATTTTCACCTTTTTTCCCAAGGGTGCCCAAATCATCATTTACATTACCATCTCCTACAAACCTTTGGAAGGACAAAATATGATGAAGTGGGACCCATTTTACCCACCATGCTTCCCTTTTCATTTCATTTTCCATTGAAAATCATTAAAATTACCCTTTTTCGCCTGTTACACAGTAATTTGTCACCGTCCCTACCATTTCTCGTCCCGCACAATGGAGGACCCATTATGTGACCTGTGAGCAATGTCAAGCCTTGAAAATACCTTCATTGCATCCCTTTCCATGAGGACAACATTTCTTCTGTTTATCATTTCCTGAGCAGACCCCTAAAAACACATGTTTTTGCATTGGCGCTGGTAGCTCGTTATGTACTCGCGCCAATGGGGGAAAATTAACACTGAGCCCGCGCCAATTGGCGCTTTGTCCCAGTGTTGTACCCGCGCCACTCTGTTTATGGAAATTTTTTTAAAAAAAGAGCTTAAGTTTCTGACATAACAACTTCGTGGATGAGTCATCAGGAGTGGTTTCGACTGAATAACCACGGCCTTTCTCCTTTGGCCTCTTGTTTCCACCATATGGGGAACCTCCCAAAGGATAAGGCCTCCCTTCCACTATTGTAGGGATCCCAACCTCCTCCTCTCCTCTATAAATATAGCCTTCATCCATTGATGAAGGGGCTAAAGGGTTGATAGTCTTGAAGTGCTGAAGCTTTGCATCTCCCTATTCCCAAGTGCCTTTGTGCCGTAAAGAATCCCTTCTTTCCCTTAAGGCCCATTCAAGCGAGGAGACCATTGTTACGAGACTCTGGAGAGGTTTCCCTTTCCTTGGCGAGCTTTGCGAGACGTGGACGACCGGAGACCCGTTCGAAGGAAGCTGCGACGTCAGAACTTGGTTGTAATTTCTATTCGTTTATCATTTTAATAGATGACTATGATTATGGTTCCACTCCTTTTTCCATCATGTTAATGCGAGTAATATCTTTTCTGACCGATGTTTAGTTACGTATGCTGGTTCCTATGCTTGTATATGTTCGTTTCTTCTGTGTGCAGGTGTTCATCCGCGGGGATCGTGGAAGGATTGTGATCTGCCAGGGCTGAAGGACGGGGACATCTCTTCTTCAGATCTAGCGTTGGAATCCAGGTAGGCTCTTATCCTAAGTCTTTCATTCGTAACTAGGAGCTTGCGTCATAGCATTGTTTGTTTGTTGCTAGACCCCTGCTGGGCTAGTAGGGATCGCCTCTGTCCGCAGAGGGGATTTACCTCCTCAACAAATTGGCGACTCCACTGGGGATCGTCCGGTTTTCCTTATCCCGTTTATGATTGGTTCGCTTTGATTGTTTCTCCTTGCTTGATGAACCTTCTGGGTTTGGATTCTTTCACTATTTTAGCTTCTTGGTTTGCTTAGCTTGTATTGGTCTACTTTCAGAGTAGCTTGTTTTTTAATTTTTATTGAAGAACTCGGCTGGCGCGGGTTTTAACCCGACAGTCGCGCCACTTGGCGCTTGTTGCATTTGTCTGTCTCGCGCCAATCGGCCTCTGGCGCCAGTTTCAAGGCCACAGTCGCGCCACCCCTGTGACTTTTTTGAGTTTCTTCATTTTTTAGCTTTCTGAGCTTGACCAGTACTTTTCTTCTTGATTTTCTGATTGTCTGAGTGTGTTGGAGTCTTGTTTGACTGGAATTCACCACTATCCTTTGGTTGTTTGCCTCTATCTACCGATTTCACGATTTGAGCCCTAGGGCATCTAGTGGCTTAGTGAATCGAGCCCTCCTTTGGAGTTTTGGTGTCTTGATTGTCCTGTCAACTTGTTGATTGATTCTCCACGCTCTCTTACCAGTCTTTGATTGTTTTGCTGCGTCTTTTGGGTGATTGTTTATTCCTTCATTCAGAATTCGTTTGCCTTGCTTTGGACCTAGATCACATGGTCCATCGGAAGTTTTCGAGTCTTTCTTTGCTTTGAGGGACTTTGGGTCGATTTAGAGATTTGGTTGCTTGCTTCGTTGAGTGAATGTTGTTTGCTTCGCTCTCTTAGATATCATTTCTCAAATTGTTCCTTTTGTTTTCAGTGCACATTAGCCATTAAACATTGAAAATCAAAAAAAAAAATAATCTCTTTTGCTTTTGTTAAATTAGTGCAAATTGTGATCTTTTCCATATTGCTAGTGATTAGTGTTTGGATGAAAGTGTGCAATTGCATTAGTTGCATTAGAGACATTCTTGTTTGTATTCCGTTCATTTCGTTTGCATAAAAGCTCTCAACTCTCATTTAACTAGTTTTCATCGAACGAAATGTTGCATCGTGGCATATAGCTTGCATTTAGGAGACACTACATACGATAAGGCCTGGAAATTGAAACTTAATTGAAGATCAATTGTAAAATTTATTCAATTAACCTAAGGCAACATTGGAACTTAACGCAACATATTTAGAAGGTCTAGGCTAGAGACGTGTTCCGGCGTCGTTAAACCTAGCAGCTGTCGTTCGCCTGTTGGCTTTAGACAGCGCTAGTACGGACTTGCGCTCCCCGTACCGTCGCGTATATAAAAGGAGACCCCTATAGGTTTTCAATCCTTTATCCACAGGAAGCCGAGTCTGCCGCCCTATACCCGTGATACACCGAACACAGCATTCGGGGAGACTACCTGCACGTACGGAAAGTCCTTGGTCGATTTCTGTTTCATTATTGAAACCAAGGTGTATATTGCGGTTCACGGATATTTGGTACACCCTTTGTGCCTAGTTTTTCCTGAGCAGTCATTTGGTCTTTTCTGACTCCCTAAACTTGAAAAGACCGTCAAGCGCTTGTCCTTTCACGCTTGTATCAACTCTGAAAGAGATAGAGTCATATTTTTATCGTTTCTCGACTCTTAAAATATGAAACGGTAGAATTTGTTTATTTTCCAATGTGGTAAAATCAATCTCCCACGATAACACACCCATTTAGATATTGTTTGTGACTGTTTGATCGTGTGTCTTAACTCGTTTTCAGCCCGTGTGTGGTTTTGAGTTTGATGGCAACTTTTTCAGAGTTCACCAACCAAGGAATCCCCTCAGAAGGGAATCCTGGTCATTTTCCTCCTTTTGGAAATGTTGGTGCTCCTTACATGGCGACGTTGTCCCTTCCCGGATTAACGGTTGGGTTGCCTGTTTGGTTGTTCTCAACCTCTGTTGTCCCGAATGTCTCCACTACTGTTCAATCAGTTCCTCCACCTGAACAACCTCATGTTGATTCCAAGGTGGACCTCTCCCCTTCTTCGCCTGTTTCTGCGTCCTCATCTTCTACTTCGCCTGGTGAAAGTCTGGATTCAAGTAACCAGGTGGCTAAGAAGAAGAAGAAGAAGACAAAGAAGAAGAAGTCTGATAAGCGAGAGGCTAAATGTGCAGCTACTGCCTCCGAGATATCTCCTCTTGATAGTCCTTCCAACCCTCCTCGGAAAGTCAAGTTCCCGTGCATGTTGTGCACGGGAGACCATCTACTTCGAGACTGCCCTGGCATTCCCAAGGTGCTTGAAGCATGGTCCAACGGCCGCCCACCGTTGGCTTTGGCTTCCGGGAGTCAAGTTGGGGGCACGTCTTCAGCTGCTGTTGATAAGGACTCTAAGAAGCAGGGTAAGATCACCAATCCCTGTAAATTGTGTGAAGGGCACCATGCCATTCACCTTTGCCCTTATATGGATGAAGCCAAGCGAGTCTTGGACAACCCAGTCGATTCTACACCACGCCTTCCACCTGGTTATAATCGACTTTCTTTGAGTCCTCTACCAGCTGATTCTATGATTGGTCAAGAGTCATCCTTGGTCGATCCCACTCCCCCAGAAATTCAAATTCACGGATCCGTCCCTGACCAACCATTGGTTGTAGGATCGGTTAAACTGGCCCCGTCGGCGGTGCACCAGGTCTTTTCTGTCGAGAGTGGATCTCACACTCCTCATTTCCTTCTGGTTTCTTCAGATTCGTCAGAATTGGAGAAAGATTCTCCTGTCCCTGTACTTCAAGAAGTTTCTCCTCCGCCTCCCGAGATGGAGGCTACGGAGGATATTCCTCCCACCTTCGGCATGGAGGTCATGGAGGAGGCTTCTGCTTCCGTAACATCAGGGGAAGACCTTCGCGTTTCGATGGTAGCCCCTCCGAGTAGTTTGGTCGCTTCCTTTGACTGGAATCGATTTGCAGGATTTCGCCTTTCGTCTTATGTGCCTTTCGAGATCACAGTACAGGCTCTTGGTCTGGTCGTACCCAGCACCATTATAGACGAAGGCGCCTCTGTTAGTATTCTGTCTTCAACTACCTGGCAAGCTTTCGGTTCGCCACCGCTTGCGCCTGTTACGCAGAATCTGTTGACATTCAATAGAAGGACGAGTCAACCGTTGGGGATCCTTCCAAGGTTACCGATTACTTTGGGAGGGAAAACCGTCCATATGGATGTGATGGTCATTCCAGGCCCCTTGGATTTCAATCTACTACTGGGGCGCGATTACACCTATGCCATGGGAGCGCTCGTCTCCTCCCTCTTTCGTGTGGCCTGTTTTCCACATGAAGGACGGATTGTGACCATTGATCAACTATCGTTCTTTGGTCCCAATGTAGCATCTGGTCCGCCATCACCCCCTCCTGGTTTTTATCCACCTGTTGTATCTGCCCCACCACAGGTCAACTATGTGGCCACTTACCCCGTGCCTGTGCTCAGTGATGATGCCGTAGTGCATAATGTGCTGGGGGCATTGGGTCCTGACTTCCAAGATATTTCCCTTCCATCAGGAGTAAAACTCTTGGAAGCACCGCCTTCTTGTTCATTTTGATGTAAGTCGGTTAGAGCATGGTTTCCTCCCTGGGTCAAGCTCTTTAAAAAATGAAACTAGGATCTTAGAGCACAGTTCCCCTGTGTCAAGCTCTTTAAAAAATGAAACCAGGTTGGCGGAGCACAGTTCGTTGTCTTGTGTCAAGCTCCTTAAAAAATGAAACAAAATCGCTGGAGCATAATTCCTCCACTTGTGTCGAGCTCCTAAAACAATGAAACATGTTCCCGTTCAATTCGAGTCTTTGATCAGATCTCGTAAAATCCCAGTCGAGTCTTTCTTAGATCTCGTAATTCGAACCTTCACTCCATCTGCCTTTCATATGGACTGAAGCTTGGGGGGCATGTACCTCGAATTGAGTCACCATGCCGGGGGCATGCTTACTTTTTCAAGCATAGTTTGTTTCCGTTTCAAGCTTGTGTAAAAATGAAACCGGTTTCAAGCATAGTTTGTTTCCGTTTCAAGCTTGTCTAAAAATGAAACCGGTTTCAAGCATAGTTTATCTTTGTTTCAAGCTTGTGTAAAAATGAAACCAACTTCAAGCATAGTTTATCTTTGTTTCAAGCTTGTGTAAAAATGAAACCAACTTCAAGCAAAGTTTCCTGATTTCAAGCTTGTGTAAAAATGAAACCTTGCCCATTTTACCTCTTGTGATTGTCATTTTGTCAGCCTATTTTTTCCAGATGAGCCTTGGTTTTCTCACTCCATTGTCACTATCTGCTTGGCCGATCATATGCCTTCACTTGGTTGTTTTACCCGTTCCCGAGGAACCGCTGCTATGAGTGGTCTTGTTAGCCAGCCTCTCGACCTTTATTTGTTCAGAGTAGTTCCACCATTACCGGAACCAGTTGCTACCCTTTATACCACTCGTTCCTCCAGGAGGAGTCATCTTTCAGCTCTTTTCTGACTCTCTAAATATGAAAAGATCGCCGAGGCCCTTATCGTTTCGATCTCGTTAAAATGGACACGAATCGACATTCACCCAGTATAAGTTTAACCCTTTTTCGGGCTGGGATGGATCGATTACGAAAAAGGAATACCCTAGCCTATCGCGACTAGGAGGTTTTCCCTGATATTGTTTTCTACCTTTTCGGATCTGGGGAACTATTTACGAAAAGGGACCTGTGGAGTTTTCTTTTCCGCTGTCTTTTCAAACTCTCTAAACATGAAAAGACGCCGAGTTCTTCCTTTGTCAGACTCGTTAAAACCCTGATGACATCGGATCCAGTCGAAATGACGTTATTCGAGTCGCTCCTTCCTAGGGCTCGTTAAATGTACTAGGATGGATTCGCCCGAAGGGCGGACTTATATGACAAGCATATGGTATCCTCTTCAAGCTTGTGTAAAAATAAAGAGGTACTCGCCAGAAATGGTGGGGAAAAAATGGAACCATCGTCGTTGTCATCGGCAGTATGTCGCTCTTGAACATGGCACTGGTCTGCATTCGTGTCGGGTTGGGGACATCTCATCTCGCTGCTTCACTTTGCTTCCATGGGTTTGGGTAATCTCTTTTGACCGCTCATCTGTTCATTGCCTCGTCACCATGACCTCTGATCCGTTTGATGTCAAATACTGCCAAATTCACCGTCGTGCCGTTCATGTGTTCAAGAGAAGTTGGCCTCTGCAAATTTCAACCTTCCTCTGTTTCTCATATGATCCTGATTCACAACAAAAACATCATGTTCCTCTGTCTCGTGTCGATGATGTGGGAATAATTATGGCCCACCTTCGATCAAGGTCACTTCCTGTCGACATCAACTCATTATCCAGGAAGTTGGTCTAGAGACTCCTTACGGTACCTTGGAGCCTGCATGCCTCAATGGCAGGTTCGTCGCATTCGACGAGAGGTTTACATCATTGACCTCCGATCGAGTGATTCTGCGGGTGTTCGACATCAACTCATTTATTCGCACGCCGTAGATTGTACCTGTAGTACCTTGAGGACCATTGTCATTATTGGTGGTTTCTCTCGCGTCGGTTAACAGCTTTCATCATTGGCTGGTAATCCGACGATGTTCTTGCATGTTCGACTTCAGCTCACATATTCACATGCTTGAACTTGTACTCTGTTGGGTCGAGATGGAGCGCAAGACCCTGGATTGTGTCTGTTGTAATCCAGGCTGCGACAGTGGATTATTATCCTTATGTACATGACTCACTGATTGGATGGCTGCGACCATACCTGAGTCTATTGGTTTGATCCTAGTTGGATGGCTGCATCCATACCCTGGATCCGGATTATAGTATACTTTGTTTCGGATGGCTGCGTCCATACCACATATACATCATGTACTTGAGATATCAGTTGTATCTTTCTGCGCAGGTTTTCCGACGGCGTGTCTTCAGTTGAACATGTTCTCGTAAAGCATTTCACCCCTCTCTCTCTCTCGGGCCTCATGCTTTAGGGGGCATCTGTTACACAGTAATTTGTCACCGTCCCTACCATTTCCCGTCCCGCACAATGGAGGACCCATTATGTGACCTGTGAGCAATGTCAAGCCTTGAAAATACCTTCATTGCATCCCTTTCCATGAGGACAACATTTCTCCTGTTTATCATTTCCAGAGCAGACCCCTAAAAACACATGTTTTTGCATTGGCGTTGGTAGCCCGTTATGTACTCGCGCCAATGGGGGAAAATTAACACTGAGCCCGCGCCAATTGGCGCTCTGTCCCAGTGTTGTACCCGCGCCACTCTGTTTATGGAAAGTTTTTTAAAAAAAAGAGGCGAAGTTTCGATTACAACAACTTCGTGGATGAGTCATCAGGAGTGGTTTCGCCTGAATAACCACGGCCTTCCTCCTTTGGCCTCTTGTTTCCACCATATGGGGAACCTCCCAAAGGATAAGGCCTCCCTTCCACTATTGTAGGGATCCCAACCTCTTCCTCTCCTCTATAAATATAGCCTGCATCCATTGATGAAGGGGCTGAATGGCTGAAGGGCTGAAGGGCTGATAGTCTTGAAGTGCTGAAGCTTTGCATCTCCCTATTCCCAAGTGCCTTTGTGCTGTAAAGAATCCCTTCTTTCCTTTAAGGCCCATTCAAGCGAGGAGACCATTGTTACGAGACTCTGGAGAGGTTTCCCTTTCCTTGGCGAGCTTTGCGAGACGTGGACAACCGGAGACCCGTTCGAAGGAAGCCGCGACGTCAGAACTTGGTTGTGACTTCTATTCGTTTATCACTTTAATAGATGACTATGATTATGGTTCCACTCCTTTTTCTATCATGTTAATGCGAGTAATATCTTTTCTGACCGATGTTTAGTTACGTATGCTGGTTCCTATGCATGTATCTGTTCGTTTCTTCTGTGTGCAGGTGTTCATCCACGGGGATCGTGGAAGGATTGTGATCTGCCAAGGCTGAAGGACGGGGACATCTTCTTCTTCAGATCTAGCGTTGGAATCCAGGTAGGCTCTTATCCCAAGTCTTTCATTCGTAACTAGGAGCTTGCGTCATAGCATTGTTTGTTTGTTGCTAGACCCCTGCTGGGCTAGTAGGGATCGCCTCTGTCCGCAGAGGGGATTTACCTCCTCAACATCGCCTTTCTGCTTTACCATTCCAATTTCATTTTCCATTGAAAATCATTAAACTTACACTTTTTCGTCTTTCCGCTATACCATTCCACCTTTACCGTTTCATCGCTTTTCAAACCCTGATTACGATTAAAGTGGGGCCCTCCTCACATTTCACAGATTTTATATGTTTCGCATCAGGAACTAAACTGTAAATAATGCGATGGTCGATTTGCGATATCACATCGCATACAATTTAACTTACCTTGTGAGCGCCCGCAGTCTATTTATTTTAATTTGCGATGCGGTGAGTCGGCCCCACCTCCACAACTCCGCCCCCATTGCACAACCATCACAATATATTGATATACCATATAAAATTTGTAACACCTATCACTTAAAGCTTCGCCAATTCATAAAACTCTGCCACATAGCCAGTGGGTCCCTCTTCCTGGCACTCATCAAATTTTAAAAGTTAACCCCCGTAGCTTATAACTTAAAGCTAAAAGTTGCGATCTGTGCTACAATCCAGTCCCACTTCTTCCCTGCCACGTCATTCACCTCCTTCCCCGCGCATCGCACTTCGCAGTTTTTAAGTTTTATATCCTCCGCGCTCATGAATAAAGGCTAAGGGTTGCGATATGCATTGCGGTTTGGTCCCACCGACCCTCCACATCACCTCCTATTGCATTGCATCGCCGACTGTATTCTTCATAACTTAAACTTTCAAGGTTGAGAAGTGTGCAGATGTAATGCACTTCATAATTAAATTTTAAAAGGTTTCAAGTCCGGTATTTTGGGGTTTTCACGCTATTTTATTCACAATTTTTTTTTTAACATGGAAAAATGATTTCGAGTGAAAACAAGACAAAAAGGTTAAGTCAAGTAGTAGAAAGAGTTTAATTCATACAACAGATCTTCCTGCATAGCTCTCAGCTCATATACAAGCATATCAATGAATTGAGGTCCATGTCCTAAACTGCCCCAGTACATCAACACATTAGAAACAACACATCACAAGAAAAAAGTGTCGACTTAGCTCAACAGTCAGCAAATGCCATGTCATCATTTCCTTAAAAATAGGATGATTGTTTTGTATTTCAATAAGGGAATTTATTCTTTTGATGATGGATAGTGCCATTCGAGCAACCTAACTACTTTTGATATAATTGTGCACTCCTTTAGTTACTAGTTGTAATAAATATAACTAGAATCCTATTAGGAGATTAACTCTTAATAGATAAGTGTCTTTTTATAGATGTGCCAGTTATTATTAGCTATCAGTTTGAAGGTTCGATGATTTAGAATCCTATGTAATGTAAAGAAAGTCTATTTATAGATAGAAAATTGAATATCAAAGGGTTGGAGAATAATGTACTAAATTGCTACTGTGTAATAGCTTTCATTCAATAATATACAGTGATATCTACTTCTTTACCTAAGATTCGAAGCAGGTGTTCAATGTGTTTATGTTCTATATATTTCATGTTTAATATATGCAGTTATTTTGATGCCTAATTACTCAGAACTCATGGTGACATGCTCTGACTTCCTTTATAGGTCATTGAAACCTTCATTTGCCTCATTTTCCATAAGAAGAAATATTATCATTAAGTTTATTAATGTTGACCCCATAGCCCAATGGTAGCAAATTCTTGTATTTTCAACCTATAATCAATCACAATCAAGTTACCGTTATAGAGTTAGCCATATACTATAATTTCCATTGAAAATCATTAATTAACTTGAGAGAGCCCTCTCAAACTGAAGAGGCTAATCTTCAGCCAAAAGTGGTTTGAAAGAGTTAAATTAAATTGATTGACGGAAAGCCTATCATAATCAATTTGGTGATAAAATTTTGGTGCATCTTCTGAGAGCCTGAAGATACATTTCCCGAAGTTTGTGTGCAAAAAGTGAAGCTGAACTCTTAGAGGTAGCAGGAGCTCAGAACTTTTCGAGGCTGCATAAACTACCTTGGTGACTCCACTACAAATTTTCATGGTTAAAGTTGGCTTCGAGAAAAATATATACATGGAGCAATCCAGATCCCAACCCACCTACCATTATGGATAATCTAGAGAGGATTCTTAGAGGCATTGAAAGCAGCTCTTCAAAATCAGGTATTCTATCACACTCAAGAGCTTGGTCCTCTGAAATTGTTCGAAGTCTTGAAGATAGGAAATTTGATGATAAAATTCAAGAATTTTTATTTAGTTCTAAGAGTGAAAATGAATTGACTGAGATAATTCTAGACCTACAAAGACTAGGTATTGATACATCATCCCTAGTATCCAAAAAAGAAAAAGAAGAATTCTTGGAAACAGTTACATCAGAACTATTGTTAGAGAGGGAGTCTTTTGAAAAGTTGAAAGAGTTAGATCCATTTTAATTCTTTTTGAAAAGAAAATTTGGTATACCTTTTCCTGAGTGGAGTTCATTTGTATCTGGACTACAAAGACCAACAACACCACCTCCTAATAGCTCATCTTCTCCTACTGGTCTTACAAGAAATACCACAGTTCCTATCATTATGGCTGGAGTTGTTCCACCTCCACCTCCTGCTATTGCACCTGTAAGATATGCTCCTCTTGTCCTCCCAACTGTTCTTCATGCCCTCCCAAGTAAATAATCAGATAGAATTAAAACCTTGGGGAGTGAAGAAGAAATAACAGCTAAGGAACATGTAGATAAATTCAATGATTTCATTGAGAGAGAGGAAGTAGACCATGAAGATGTTAAAATGAGAATATTTTCTCAAAGTTTCACTGGTGAGGTCAGAAAATGGTTTAAAGCCCTAGCTCCAGCAAGCTTGTAGAATTGGAATCAGTTTGAAAGTAGTATTTTGAGAAAATGGGGGAATAGGACAAATCCAGTGCAGACCCTGGTAGAATACAACAGTTTAAAAAGAGCCTTAGATGAATCTATCCAAGAATTATCTAAAATGTTTAACAAAGTATCAACTGTATACCTTCTCATCTTAAACCTCTCCTGGGAGCTGCTCAATTACGCTATGCAGAGGTATTTGATTATGATTTCACCATCTTGCTTAGGGAAAGAGAATCTGCTTCTCTGTCAAAAATGTAGAATGATGCTGTGAAGGTAGAAGTGAACATGATAGCAGCTAAGAAGTCTAAGATGGGTAAAACAAAACTAAAAGAAGAAGAGAAACCTTCCTCCTCAGATGATAAGTTTGACTCTATGTTGAAGACCATGGAGAAACTCATTGATAGAATTTCCCTTGGAACCACTTCTTTACCTCCTTCACAACATGATCTAAAAATTAGAAACCCATAGTTTAGGAGGCCTCAGAATCAAAAAAGAAAAAGAGAAAACAGAAATCAGCCTGAACCTTAAGTGAGGCCCCCCTTTCAGCAGAATTTGATTGATGAAGAAGAAACTCAGCCTGAGATTCAAGAAGATACTATCCATTATCAAGATGAAAACATGTCTGGGATGTTTCTGACCAAGGAGGAGCATGATGAGTCTGGTCATGATTTGAAACAGGATGCGGAACAATCTGATTACCTAAAGGGTTATTAGCATGCTATATTTGAAATGCAGAAGTAATACAATCTTAGAAATAGAAATATTATCGTTACTACAAATAAAACTCAACCAAAAAAGGATGTTCCTAAAGCAGTTGAGCCTAAAAAAGACCCACCACTTCCTCATCTTGCCAAATAAAATGAAAAAATAACTTATGTTTTCAGTTTAGAAAATTAAATCTCCAAAATTAAGATTCATGTCCCATTTGTAGAAATTATCAAGGTCAATGAATACAGAAGAAAAATTGTAAAGATCTTGAATTCTCAGGCAGGAACTTCATATATCCTTAATCTACAAGAAGACCATCCTACCATCTACTTAGGACCAAGGTTGGAAGATGAGCATAATGAATAATTACCTCCCTTCTATGTTAGCCTTATTATCCATGATATTACCTTACACAGTGCCATGTTGGATTCAAGGAATTCTCATAACCTCATGCCTAAGGTGATTATGGAGAGGATGGCTTTGCACTAGGCCATATAAAGATTTATTTTCTTTTGACTCTAAAAGGGTACAATGCATATGACTGATAAAGTATGTTGTTGTTGGCTTGGCACAAGTGCCTGCCAAGACAGTGGTGATGGACATTGGGGTGGCAGATATTTCCCCCAAGTTTAGCATGCTCTTATCTAGATCTTGGGCAGCAAAAATCAAAGGCACCATGCATATGGACATGACATATTGCACCATTCCTAACTTTGGTGAGCAGAGAAGGTTGTATAGGGAGAGCAGGATGGCCTACATGGTAAGAAGCAAGGATAAACCTTAGAATTTTCCCATTTATGTTGTTGAAACTGAATTAGGATCAGCAATTCTTTTCAATGAGCTAATTGTTGAAGCAGAAAGTGAAGGGAAAATAGAAAATCAGCAAGTTGAAAATCAGGAATTGTAGAAGAGAAAGTAGAGGGCTGTTGGCTTCTACACTTTGATGGATCTGCTGGAAAAGAAGGGGCTAGAGAAGACATTTGGATCACTACTCTTGATGATGAAAGTAAGTTTTATTCCTTTAAACTTAACTTTGACTGTACAAATAATATGGATGAATATGAGCCTCTGTTTTTGGGTTTGGAAATTTTGAAAAGATTGGGTGCCAAGAAGATATTAGTGTGTGGAGATTCTGAATTGGTAATCAAACAAGTTGAAGGATTATATTAAGCTAAGGATGTAAGGATGAGAGATTACAAAAATTTGATTATGGAAATGCTTGAAAATTTTCAAGAATATGCATTTATTGTGAAAATTAGAGATAAAAACTCAGTGGTTGACTCTCTAGTTGTTTTTGCAAGTTTGTTTGTCATTCCTACACATTCTATTGAGAAGTATGAAATTGAAGTCCGACATAGGCCTGCCATCCCAGATAATATCATTCATTGGCAGGTATTTGAAGATGACCAGCAAGTCAGAAATTTCATAGAATTAAAGGAAGAGTTTGAGAACACACAAGTGGATCAACAAGACATGTTTGCTAAAACTAAGCTTAATTTTGAAGTTTTGTAGCTGAAAAATAATTTTCTACCCAAGGGTATTATTCCACTTGAGAAGATTTTTGATCAGAATGATGTTTTTAAATCTCCTAGGATGTAGGTTGATGATGAAGAGGTAGACACTTGTAATCTTGGTACAATCACAATGCCTAAAATGGCAAATCTTTCCAAATTTATTTCTATAGTGATGAAGCAGAAATATATTGAGATGATGAGGAAATACATTGATGTTTTTGCATGGGCTTATGCTGATTTGAAAAAGTATGATCCTAGTATTATACAACATACTATTCCTATCAAAGAGAATGAGAAACCTTTCAAGAAGAAATTGACAAGGATTAACCCATTGCTCATGCCTCTGATTGAGAAAGAGATTAAGAAATTTTTTGATGCAAAGATCATTGTTCCTATAATATTTTCAAAGTGGCTTTCTAATCTAGTTCCAGTTAGAAAGAAGAGTGGCGAGATCAGAATCTGCATTGATTTTAGAAATCTGAAAAAGGCTTCCTTGAAGGATAACTATCCTCTTCCTAAGATGGATCAGATTTTGCAGAATATTGTTGGCTCTCAAAGGATGTCCATGCTAGATGGATTTTCAGGTTAAAACCAAATATGGGTACACCCGAAAGATCAAAAGAAGATTGCTTTTACCACACCATGGGGGACATTCATGTACACCAAGATGCCTTTTGGTTTGATGAATGCATGGGCGACCTTTAAAATAGAAATGGATATTGCCTTTTCTGAGGAGAAAGAAAAATTAGTTGTAGCTACTTGGATGACATAAGTGTGTTTTCAAGAAGGGAGGAATATCATCTGAAGCATTTGGATAAAATTCTTCAGAAATGTTGAAGATTTGGTATCTCTCTTAACCCCACTAAAAGTATCTTTGCTCTAACTTCTGGAAAATTTCTTGGATATATTATATCAAAGGATGGGATAAAGATTGATCCCAATAGATTCAATTTTATTCAGGACATAGGCTTGCCAAGGAACAAGAAAGAAATCCATTCTTTTCTTGGGAAGGTAAACTTTGTGAGAAGGTTCATCCTGAACTTTGCTGAAATTTTCAAATATATTACCAAAATGTTGAAGAAGGGAGTTGATATTAAGTGGATTTTTGAAGCCAAACAATCATTTGAAGATATAAAGAAAGCCCTCTCTCAAGCTCCAGTGCTTATCAATCCAATTTTTTCAAATGAATTTTTGGTTTTCACATTTTCATTTGAAAATACCATAGCTAGATTTTTATTGTAGAAAGGAAAAAAAGGTACAGAACAACCCATTTCATTCTTTAGCGGAACTCTTACCAATTTAGAGCTAAATTATAATATTTTGGAAAAGCATGCATATTCTTTTATCAAAGATATTAAAGGCTTCAAAATTTATATTTTGCACTCTCATGTCATTGCATTTGTACCTAACACTGTGGTTAAAGACATTTTGACACAAGTTTATCCTGATGGTAAGAGAGGGAAGTGGATAGCTACTTTGCTGGAGTATGACATAGAGATCAATCCTACAAATTTGCTTAGAATTTTTTGTAGAAAAAAAAAACTTTTCTGCTCTGTGTTTTGGTCTTCATTTTGACAAATAAACCCAAAGATATATATATATATGAAAACGATGTTATCCTCATTGCATTGTAGATAAGAATTTGTACTGGAAAGATACAGGTGGAATCCTTTTAAATTGTTTGCTGGAAGAGGAGGTTGAAAATATTATTGAAAAATTTCATAAGGGAGATTGCGGAGGACACCACTACTGGAAATATACAACAAATAAAATACTCAGAGTAGGTTACTATTGGCCCACCATGTTCAAGGATGTATTCAAGAAGATCGTTGCTTGCAATGAATGTCAAATTTTTTATGGTAAGAAAAAAATGATTCATTTACTTTTGATGCCAATATATGTTGAGGCAACTTCCAACAATGGGGTTTGGATTTATTGGTGATATACACCCATCATATTCAGGGCAAAATCACTGGATCCTGACAGCCACAAATTATTTCACTTAATGGATTGCAACAATCCCAACAAGGCAGACAAATGGTTCAGTCATCATTCAGTTCTTGGAGAACAATATTTTGTCCAAGTTTGGTTGTCTTATGAAGATTATTACTGACAATGAACAAGATTTTAAATCCAAAAAATTAATTATCTTTTGTCATCAATATCATATAACACTTGGAAATTAAACAACCTATTACCCCCAGGGTAATGGCCTTGCAGAACCCTCTAACAAAATCATTGTGAGAATTATGAAAAAGGTACTGCAGGAAAACAAGATATCATGGCATCTGAAATTGAAATATGCTCTTTGGTCTGATAGAATTTGTACAAAGCGATCCATTGGTACATCACCTTATGAATTAGTGTATGGAGCTGAAGAAATTTTTCCCACCTCCTTGGGAGTTCCTGTAATGAAACTACTGCAAGGACTTGACGAGGAGCCCAATTTCATTTAGAGGAGGATAAAACAACTCATAGCATTGCAAGAAAAAGAGAGGAGGTATACAAAAGCCATCAACAATCACATAACAGAGTGAAGAAAACATTTGACAGAAAGGTCAAAGAAGAAAATTTTCATATTCAAGATGTAGTCTTAAAGTGGGAAGCCAAAATTGACGAAAAAGGGAAGCATGGAAAGTTTGAAAACATCTGGAAGGGACCATTTATAGTAGTTTCATATCATGGCAACAATACGTATCTACTTCAAGAGATGGATGGACAACTTTGTGCTAGAGGACCTGTCAAAGGAAGGTTTCTAAAGCACTACTCCTCTTAAATTTTATTGAATTTTCACTCCACTATATATATTTTGTTTTATTATGCCTCTCTGCTAATAAAGACAGGTTGATCATTATGCTTGAGCCTGGGGAGAAGGCCAAAATGTTGGAAATATTCTCATTGATGGCAAAGGAGCACAAAGGAGTAGCACCAAGACAAGGGAGCAGATCAGATTCAGATGGAATTGTTGCAGAGAAAGAAAGTAAAGTGGCAGAGGCTACAAGAGGAGGGTTTAGACAAGAAGTAGTTTTTTTTGAACAGTTAGGGTTTTGCTTTGTAAGACTACGAGAAAATTAGATAGAAAGGCCACTGATTAGAATATTAGGCCATAAAATAACTCATATGTAAATATTTACTGTTAATACAGAGAACAGGTTCCAAATTCATATGTTATATACATTGAATGCTTGATTCAGTTTTAACTCGTGTGAAATTCAGGGTTTGGCACAATATATGTGTGCAAATGAATCAGACATATTTAAAGGAATTTTGAGACTGTGTGTTTAAATATTTGAACATTCAAATTGTAATTGAATTCTGGATGGATAACATATGATTGAGCATCGATCATAGAATGGATCGAAGCCTTTAAAGAGAAATTTAGCCATTCAAATTGATGTCAATTGCGCACAGTGTAGAGACAGAGTTCATGGTCGAATTAAGCAATAGGAAGTTGAATGATTTGTAACTAACCTAACGAATTAATGGTTAGAGTGCGTTGGGGCTTTATTGCAATTATAAATGACGGAGATAGAACTGTTACAAACCCAAAATCTTCAATTTCTGAATTGTATGGAACTGGAGAGAAGGAACAGTAGAAACAAAGGTCAGAAGTTTGGAACTGGAAGTTAATGGTGAAGTGGAATAGTGAATATGGGTTTGAAAACCACCAAAGGTTTATCACACTGCTTTGAAAGGGTAAGCAATATTGAAGAAATTTATGCAATAGACCTCCGGAAGTGACACGTCGCAAAGCAATACCACCTATTTCACATTAGTTTGGAAGGATAAGTTGTCGTGCTTAATTTTATGCGATATCCGTCCGATCAAAGGAGGCAAATATCTGATGGTGTTCACATCAGAAGTTGTGCATAGGTTAACGAAAGGTGTGGACCCGACAGTGAAAAAGGCATGTTTAAAATAACATAGGTTTAAAACCTTAAACATCGTGTTTGATGGAATGCAACTACCGTTGGATGGGAAGTGGATAGATCACGGGCAAAGATGCATTGACAATTGTTGTGGGACCCAACATATATACATTGGTAATTATTTTTAACCAAAGTATAATTCAAATTATATAGAGAGGATATTTATCATGGTTTATAACCATAGTTGTTTTTTGAAAGGTGAGATTGACCATCAGGAAATTTGTGGGCCCGAATATATTTTTATGTTGATACCTTGTGTTTAAACCAAAGTATGGAAGGGAAAGTTATATTGTATTTATGACTTATGTTAAGTCGGGTAATAAACCTTGAGAATCTGTGATGGATGGTGGACCGTCGGATTGAGAGACAAAATGTGATGATCGTCTGATCTGATGCAGATTAAATCGACGGTTGGGATTAAAACGATCAACGGAGTGAACTGACGTGTTTGATTGTTAGTGTACAACTGTGGGTCCAGAAAAATATGATGTCGACATTGTTTTGACCAAGGTAAGAACATTATTTAAGCACGTCGACATATTGCAAAATCCATAAGTCGGAAGTATATGGTTTATAACCATAGGTCAAGAGAAGCCGGAAAGGTAAGTTGGTAAATGTGGGTCCGAATGTTTATATATTAATATTGTGTTGACACTTTGGGTTTTAACATGTTTTGATTAATGCGGATAAAATATGGTTTTATACCCACAACAGATATAAGGAGATAATTTCCCACATAAAGGGATTTTGATTTTTCGCATCAAGATATGTGAATGAGAGTTTAAACCTTGGTTTAAGAAAAGGTTTCATTATATTTGGAATGGAAAATTCCTGGGCATAAATTAGATACGCATTTGATGTATGCAAAGTGTGGGTAAATTCATCACAAAAGGCACAAGTAACGGAAGAAACAGGGCAATTATACAGCAGAACGGGAATATAACAACATAAATTGAAAAGACAGTGACAACAACTAAAAGGACAAATGCTCAGCAAGGGCTGATTGAGATATAATTGTTGTAATTGTAAATGTAAATGAATTAATTATTTTTACTGTATGTGATGCAAAGGCAAGTCTCTGAAGGCAAAAAAAAAAAAAAAAAAAAACCTCCCCTGTAATACTGAATTGAGTACATAGTATTGTAACATCATGTAGTGTTGAGAGATAAAATGAGAAGGTGGAATGCAAAGAGTCATAGCTGTTCATTTCATATTCCCATATGGAATGCAAAAAACTATGAGGGGATCTATATAAATGATGTTATAGTAATATGCTTAAGTAGGTTAGAGAGTGAGCAGCATAAGGGAAGAGAGTGGAAGAAGAAGAAGGAGCAAAAAGAGAAGCTGTAAAGATCCAGAAATGAGATAAGGTAGATATGAAGGTTGGAGGACAAAAGTGAAGAAGGAATAGAACAAAGCTGATATCCAGGTAAACCAACATGTGTTTTCATGGTTGTGTGAGGAAGTTGGCACTTTCATATCAAGTTGTAGCTTGATATATGTCCAGTTGTAGCTGACTGAGGTAGGAGCCTCCTGTATGCTGGAGCCTACAGAAATTTAGTGGTGAGAGGGATTTGGAGCTTCCTTGCAAGTTTTAGCTTGCAGAATTGAGGTGGTAGCCTCCTGTAGGTTGAAGCCTATAGAAAATCAGTGGTGAGAGGGAGTTGGAGCTTGCCTTTGCATCACAACAATAATAAGATGTGGTTTTCTCCCTTATGGGTTTCCACTTATATCTATTGTCCATGTGCATGATGATTATGTGTTGATGTTCTGTAGTTTATTTGCTTAATACTTGCTGCACACATATTAATGTTGTTGTTTCATTATATATTAAGTAGAACCATGAAATGAAGATGTAAATAAATGTAAAAGAAAGTTTAAAAGACCATGAAGTGTTAAACTGATTCACCCCCCCCCCCCCTCTCAGCTTAACTAAGGGTCCAACAATTGGTATCAGAGAAGGTTCCTTCTGTATCAATTTAACAACTGGAAGGATATCCTTGGTCCCCAAGATGGCTAGTCTAGAAGGATGCTCAAAAAATAAAGCCCCTCTGTTTACTGGCACAAACTATGCCTTTTGGAAAATAAGAATGAGGAAGTACATAATGTCTCTAGGAATATAAGTTTGGGCTGTTGTGGAATTAGGATATGCCCCAAAGGATTATGACACAAAGAAAGAAGCCAAACAAGATTTTATAGCTAATGAAAAAGCCATGAATTCTATCTTAAGTGGTTTGTGTGAGGAAAAATTTATCAAAGTAATGCACAACAATACTGCCAAAGAAATATGGGATACATTAGAAAGTATCCATGAGGGAGATAAAAAGGTGAAGGCTGCCAAGCTGCAAGTCTATAGAGCTAAGTTTGAAAATATAAAAATGAATGAAGAAGAATGTTGCCATCTTCTTCTTAAGGGTTGTAGAAATTGTGAATAATATGAAAGATCTAGGAGCAACCATTGGAGAATGTGTAATTGTACAAAAGATATTGAGATCTTTACCATCCAGGTTTAACCCCAAGGTTTCTGCCATAGAAGAAACAATTGACTGGGAAACATTGACCATGAACCAATTACTTGGAAACTTGACAGCTTATGAAATGAGACTTCCACAGAGGAAGTGAAATATGAGGAAGGCAACCTTTAAGGTAGAAAATTGCAAAGAAGAAAAGGAAGATACATGCTCCTGCTCTGATGAAGAAGAGGCCAAATTTGTCAGAAGATTGGATAAAGGCTCAAGCAAGTATAAAGGTAAAATTCCATTTAAATGCTTTAACTGTGGAAGAGTTGGGCTCTATGCTTCTAAGTGTCCTCAAAAGAAAAAAAATAATCAGACTCAAGAGATAGAGAAAACCAAAACAAATAACTGGAAGAAAGGGAAGAGATTGAATAGAAAATTATTCTATGCTCAGCAAGATAGTAGTGCTTCTGAAAAATCAAATGAATCCTCAAATGAAGAAGAAACCTCTAAATTTGTGTTGATGGCCAAGGAAGAGTCTGAAGGATTTATTCTAGAATATAAGGAAGAAGGTGAGATAGATCTTGAGGGGGAGCTAAAAAGTGCCCTGGAGGAAATAGATAGACTTAAACTCAAGTGCAGAAAACAGAAAGACATTCTCCTCAAATATGTAAAAGAAGAACCAAATTCAGAAGATCTCATTCAGTTGAAGGTAGAACTTGAAGAAGCTAAGAAAGTGGAAAACACTCTACTAAGGCAAATTAAGGATAAAATTCAGAAGCAAGAGAAATTGGAAGAAGAAGTAGTATGCTTGAGAAAGAAATTAGAAAACACCCAAAGGGAATTATCAATGAATACTCCACGAATGACAAGCTCTGAATAGTTGGATAAAATTCTAAATGCTCAAAGATCTCCTCTCATAAAGGCTGGGATAGGCTACAAAGGAGAAACCAACAAATACAAGGTAGAAGATAACCAAAATATCACTTTTGTAAAAGCTGTAAATGATAATGAAGTAGCTCAAAAGATTCCTATAGAAGTAGATGCCAGCAAAAACATGACCTGAAATGAATTAAACAGAAACAAGAAGGAACCTCAAATAACAAAGAATGAAATAAAGAAACAATCAGCTGAAAAAGGCTCTTACACTCCTGAATATGATTTGAATAAATTCGGAAATTGTCAAAGGAGATTCTTTCCTCCTATGAGATATATCACTTGTTTTTCCTGCCACAAACTGGGACATACTGTAGCATATTGTAAGACAAAGAAAATCGAGTCCAACCAGCAAAGGATGCAGAAAATGAAAATACTACCTCAATCAAACAAATGAAGAGGACAACCTTTCACCAGGTACAATAATTGTTTCCATGGGTATTGTTTTTTCTGTAAGGGGTTCAGTCATAAAGTCTTGGAGTGCAGAAAGTATGGACAAATACTGATGTATGAAAACTCAAGGAAATTTATAAACAATGGAGAATTCACTCATAATCCATTCAGAAATATAATCAAATGCCTTTTTTTCCATCAAATTGGGCACAAGTCTCACAAATTTCCTCTCAAAGAATGTGGTCCATCTTCTCAGAAAATGTACCAAACAAATAGCTGCATGCAATGGAAAAAGAAGTTGAATAAGTGTGACCTGGCTCTAATAGCTCAAGATCAGAAAAGTCAATGGTATATGGACAGTGGTTGCTCAAAGCATATGACTGGAGATCGAAGCAAGTTTGTAACCTTTGATGAAAAGAAATCTGGAAATGTTACATTCGAAAATGATAAAGCAGGGAAAATCAAAGGAAAAGGTTCAGACATTCTGAATAATGGAAGAGGAGAGGCTCAAGATGTACTATTTTTGGATGGGATTAAAGCAAATCTGCTAAGCGTCAGTCAAATGTGTGATAAAGGCTGTGAGGTCCTTTTCAGAGCCCAAGATTGTGAGGTAAGATCGAGCACCATAGGAAAGACCTTGATCAAAGGTGTTAGAACAGAAAGTAATGTCTATATAGTGAAAGAAGAGAATGAAGCATGCCACATAAGAAAACTTGATGAATCATGGTTATGGCATAGAATATTGGGACACCTAAACTTTGACCACATCATCAGTATGAGCAAGAAGAATGCAGTCATGGATATGCCTGCAATAAAGAAGCTTCCAAATACCATATGTAAATCTTGCCAACTGGGCAAGCAAACCCGCACATCTTTCAAGACCAAAGAGAAGATATTTACAAGTAGGCCTCTTCAGCTTGTTCACATGGACCTGTGTGGACCTTCAAGAACTAATGCACCAGGTGGAGAATCTTATTTTATGCTAATAATAGATGATTTTACCAGATTGACGTGGGAATAATTTCTCAAATATAAATCTGAAGCAATTGAGAAATTCAAGATATTCAAGGCATTGGCAGAAAATCAAACAGGATGCAAGATAAAATTCACCAGATTAGGAAGAGGAGGTGAATTCACAGACTATGATTTTGCAGACCTATGCAATGAACATGGGATAAAACAACAGTTTAGAATTGCAGGTACACCTCAATAGAACGGAGTGGCAGAAAGACAAAACAGGTCAGTACAACAGATTGCCAGAGCCATGATGCAAGAAAGTAACATTCCCCAAACCTATTGGGCAAAAGAAGTACAGACAGCTGTTCATATTATCAACAAAGCTCATCTAAGACCAAATTGTGATAAGAATCCTTACAAATTATGGCATGGTAAACCAGCATCAATCAAGCACTTTAGAGTATTTGGAAGAAAGTGTTTCATAAAAAATAATGATGAAAAACTAGGGAAGTTTGATGCAAGATCTGATGAAGGAAATTTTTTAGGATATGCATCCAAGAGTAAGGGTCACAAGTGTTACAAAAAAAGACTACACAAAATTGTGGAAAGCATTGACATAAGAGTTGACAAAGATCTACCAAACAATACAAGAAACACAAGCTATGATAATCTTCCTGATGATCATGAAGTTGAGAACCAAGATAATGATGAACATAACAAGAAAACAGAAGATACTGAATTAAAATCAAAGGGTCCCTCAAGATACACTCAAAAGAACCATCCAGAAGATCAAATAATTTGGGACAAGAGTGTGGGAGTGCAGACAAGAGGACAGCTTGCTGAACAAACAGAAGAAGTATACCTAGCCATGCTATCTCAAATAGAGCCAAAGAAGTTCGAAGAAGCCAGCAAAGACAAAAACTGGGTAAATGCTATGAATGAAGAACTAGACCAAATTGAGAAGAACAATACCTGGGAGTTGATTCCAAGACTCGCTGGGAAAAATGTCATTGGCACAAAATGGATATTCAAGAATAAGATGAATGAACAAGGGCAGGTAATCAGAAATAAAGCCAGACTTGTATGCAAGTGGTATTCTCAAATTGAAGGACTTGACTATGATGAAACCTTTTCCCTTGTAGCCAGAATGGAAGCAATCAGAATGTTTTTGGCCTTTGCATGCTATCATGATTTCAGGGTATACCAAATGGATGTGAAGTCTGCCTTCTTGAATGGAGACTTGGAGGAAGAAGTCTACATGGAACAACCTGAAGGATTATCATTAACAGATAAACATGATTATGTGTGCATATTAAAGAAAGCCTTATGTGGTCTGAAACAAGCTCCTCATGCATGGTATTCAAGGCTGGACAAATACTTGCAAAAACAAGGGTTCAAGAAAGGAGGAGTAGACAACAATTTGTACATAAAGGCTAATGAAAATGAACTTTTAATTGTAGTAGTGTATGTATATGACATCATGTTTGGTAACAACAAAGATGATTTAGCAAAAGGATTTGCTGAAGAAATGAAATCAGAATTTGAGATGTCTATGATTGGAGAGCTCACCTTCTATTTAGGACTTCAAATTCAACAAAAGAACATAGGAATATTCCTTTCTCAAGAAAAATACTTAAGAGAAATGTTGAAAAGGTTTCAAATGGAAGATTGCAAACCTGTGTCAACTCCCATGATCACTGGATGCAAACTTTATGCTAATGATGGATCTGCAGAGGTAGATCAAAAAATTTACAGATCCATGATAGGAAGTCTGCTATACCTAACTGCTTCTAGACCAGACATTATGTTAGTAGTAGGTCTTGTGGCAAGATATCAAGCAGCACCAAAACAAAATCACTTACTTGCAATCAGGAGGAGATTTAGATATCTATAAGGAACTACACATTATGGCCTATGGTATCCAAAAGGAAAAAGCTTCACATTGAAAGCATACAAAGATGCAGATTGGGCCAGCTGTGTGGATTGCAGGAAAAGCATAAGTGGAGGTGCATTTTATTTGGGAAAAAGTCTGGTGGCATGGCTAAGCAAGAAGAAATCTTCTATCTCTCTATCTACAGCAGAAGTAGAGTACATAGCAGCAGCAACATGTTGCACACAAGTAATTTGGATGAAACAAAGTCTCCAAGACATGAAGGTAAGCATTGATGAACCCATTTCTATCAAATGTGACAATACAAGTGCAATAATTATATAAAAAAATTATGTACTTCATTAAAAAACAAAGCACATCCCAATAAAGTACCACTTCCTCAGAGAACAAGTAGCATAGAAATTGGTGAAGTTGGAATACGTATCGACAAAGGAACAAATAGTAGACATATTTACAAAAAATCTTGCTAAATAACCATTAGAATATCTAAGAGACAAGCTAGGGGTAGTGTCTGCAGATGTTACTCTATGATATGATTGAAAATAATAATAATAATAATAAGGGTTGCATACAAGAAATAGGATCAGTGCAGAAGACAAGTGATAGTCAATATCACACAAGAAATCATCATTCTAGGGGGACAGCAGTCGATAAATTGTCATAAAAGAGCTAGAACAATGGATCAGTGCATGGAACAGGTCCTCAAGATCAGAGGAAATGAAAAGATTGAAACTACATTGGGAAATGTGCAACCCTTTGTCATTGATGTCAAAGCGGGAGGAAAAGCAAGAAAAAGAAGAAAGTGTCTTCTGAAAAGTAAGCAGAGGAAGTCCTGGAGGAAGCATTGGAGTATTGCCATCAATTCCAAAGGGGAGATTGTTAGAAATATTGTCATTGATGGCAAAGGAGCACAAAGGAGTAGCACCAAGACAAGGGAGCAGATCAGATTCAGATGGAATTGTTGCAGAGAAAGAAATTAAAGTGGCATAGGCTAGAAGAGGAGGGTTTAGACAGGAAGTATTTTTTTTTGAACAGTTAGGGTTTTGTTTTGTAAGCCTACGAGCAAATTAGACAGAAAGGCCACTGATTAGAATATCAAGCCAGAAAAGAACTCCTATGTAAATATTTACTATTAATACAGAGAACGGGTTCCAAATTCATATGTTATATACATTGAATGCCCGATTCAGTTTTAACTCGTGTGAAATTCAGGGTTTGGCACAATATATGTGTGCAGATGAATTGAAAATATTTAAAGGAATTCCGAGACTACTTGTAATTGAATTCTGGATGGATAAAATATGATTGAGCATTGATCACAGAATGGATCAATGCCTTTAAAGAGAAATTTAGCCGTTCAAATTGGTGTCAATTGTGCACAGTGTAGAGACAGAGTTCTTGGTCGAATTAAGCAACATGAAGTTGAATGATTTGTAAATAACCTAATGAATGAATGGTTAGAGTGTGTTGGGGTTTTATTGCAATTATAAATGATGGATATAGAACTGTTACAAACCCAAAATATTCAATTTCTAAATTGCATGGAACTGGAGAGAAGGAACAACAGAAACAAAGGTCAGAAGTTTGGAACTGGAAGTTAATGGTGAAGTGGAATAGTGAAGATGGGTTTGAAAACCACCAAGGGTTTATCGTGCTGCTTTGAAAGGGTAAGCAGTATTGAAGAAATTTACGCAATGGACCTCCGGAAGTGACACGTCACAAAGCAATACCACCTATTTCGTGTTAGTTTGGAAGGATAAGTTGCTGGGCTTAATTTTATGTGATAGCCATCCAATCAAAGGAGGCAAAGATCTGACGGTGTTCGAATCATAAGTTGTGTAGAGGTTAACAAAAGGAGTGGACCTGACAGTGAAAAAGGCACGTTTAAAATAGCATAGGTTTAAAACCTTAAACATCGTGTTTGATGGAATGCGACTGCCATTGGATGGGAAGCGGATAGATCACGGGCAAAGATGCATTGACAATTGTTGTGGGACCCAACATATATACGTTGGTAATTAATTTTAACCAAAGTATAATTTAAATTATATAGAGAGGATATTTATCATGGTTTATAACCATATTTTGTTTTTTGAAAGGTGAGATTGACCATCAGGAAATCTGTAGGCCCAGATATATTGTTATGTTGATACCTTGTGTTTAAACCAAAGTATGGAAGGAAAAGTTATATTGTATTTATGACTTATGTTAAGTTGGCTAATAAACCTTGATAATGTGTGATGGATGGAGGACCGTCGGATTGAGAGATGAAATGCGATGATCGTCCGATTTGACGCAGATTAAATCAACGATTGAGAGTAGAACGATCAACAGAGTGATCTGATGTGTCTGATCGTTAGTGTACAACTGTGGGTCCAGATAAATATGATGTCAATATTTTTTTTACCAAGGTAAGAACGTTATTTAAGCATGTCGACATATTGAAAAATCCATAAGTCGGAAGTATAATTAAAATCTTTAATTATATGGATAAGTATATGGTTTATAACCATAGGTCAAGAGAAGATGGAAAGGTAAGTTGGTAAATGTGGGCCCGAAAGTTTATATATTAATATTGTGTTGACACTTTGGGTTTTAACGTGTTTTGATTAATGCAAATTAAATATGGGTTTATACCCACAGCAGATATAAAGAGATAATTTCCCGCATAAAGGGATTTTGATTTTTCGCATCAAGATATGTGAATGAGAGTTTAAACCTTGGTTTAAGAAAATGTTTCATTATATTTGGAATGGAAAATTCCTGGGCATAAATGAGATACGCATTTGATGTATGAAAAGTGTGGGTAAATGCAGCACAAAAGGCACAAGTAATGGAAGAAACAGGGCAATTATACAACAGAACAGGAATATAACAGCAGAAATTGAAAAGATAGTGACAGCAGCTGAAAGGAAAAATTCTCAACAAGGGCTGAGAGAGATATAATTGTTGTAACTGTAAATGTAAATGAATTAATCATTTTTACTGTATGTGATGCAAAGGAAATTCTCCGAAGGAAAATAAAAAATAAAAAACCTCCCCTGTAATACTGAATTGAGTACATAGTATTGTAACATCATGTAGTGCTGAGCGAGAAAATGAGAAGGTGGAATGCAAAGAGTCAGACCTGTTCATTTCATATTCCCATATGGAATGCAAAGAACTATGAGGGGATCTCTATAAATGATGTTATAGTAATATGCTTAAGTAGGTTAGAGAGTTAGTAGCATAAGGGAAGAGAGTAGAAGAAGAAGAAGGAGCAAAAATAGAAGCTGTAAATATCCATAAATGAGATAAGGTAGATATGAAGGTTGGAGGACAGCAGTGAAGAAGGAATAGAACAGAGCTGATATCCAGGTAAACCAGCATGTGTTTTCATAGTTGTGTGAGGAAGTTGGCACTTTCATATCAAGCTGTAGCTTGATAGATGTCCAATTGTAGCTGGCTGAGGTAGGAGCCACCTGTAGGCTAGAGCCTACGGAAATTCAGTGGTGAGAGGGAGTTGGAGCTTCCTTGCAAGTTGTGGCTTGCATAATTGAGGTGGTAGCCTCCTATAGGTTGAAGCCTATAGAAAATCAGTGGTGAGAGGGAGTTGGAGCTTGCCTTTTCATCACAACAATAATACGATGTGGTTTTCTCCCTTATGGGTTTCCACTTATATATGTTGTCCATGTGCATGATGATTATGTGTTGATGTTCTGTAATTTATCTGCTTAATACTTGCTGCACACATATTAATGTTGTTGTTTCATTATATATTAATTAGAACCATGAAATGAAGATGTAAATAAATGTAAAAGAAAGTTTAAAAGACCATGAAGTGTTAAATTGATTCACCCCCCCCCCCCCCCTCCTCGCCCCCTCTCAACTTAACTAAGGGTCCAACAAAAAAGAGTTTGAAGAAGGCCTGCTGAATTTTAGAAGTTTTATTTTCAAGAGGGATGGCACTGGAGCTACATGTTCTTTGTTGTACCACAGGGGCACACCATCCCCAGTGGAGCCATTTCTATCAGTCATAAGTTTAAAAAAATTCATTGGTAGGGTTCTGTTAGCACTCGTATTTGCATCCCACCCATCACGCCTTATTTTACTTTTTTTTCACCTCATCTCTGTCATTATCATTGACCTCACTTCGTTTTTTACCATTTTCACCTTTTTTCCCAAGGGTGCCCAAATCATCATTTACATTACCATCCCCTGCAAACCTTTCGAAGGATAAAATATGATAAAGTGGGACCCATTTTACCCACCATGCTTCCCTTTTCATTTCATTTTCCATTGAAAATCATTAAACTTACCCTTTTTCTCCTTTCCACTTTACCCTTCCACCTTTACTGCTTCATCATGTAATATTCCAAATCTGGAACAACTAGCAAGGCATGACTGGAAAACGCATTTTCCAGTAATGGCTTCTACAGGAATTGAAACCAGGACCTGGATCCCTTAGATCAATGTATCTAAGTCCTGAATCCAAGAGGAGGCTTCAAATAAATCCTTCTAGATGGGTTAAACATATCTCCCACACCTAGTTGTCCCAAGGAAATGCCCAATGAAGGGGTGGAGCAATTGTAAGAACATACAATGGAGTAGCTATTTTAATGAGCCAGCACACATGAAGATACACATAGCCAAAAAATTATAATATAGCAGCAAAAGAGTACAATACTTTGAGGAATGAATTGCTCAAGCTAGGCAACACAAGCCTCAATAGATCATGTACATCAAATGTGACAAAACACTGCTACCCAATTGTGCCCAAGCTATGACTACGTAGTTTATAAATGGAGACTGCAACATGTAAATGGAAATACAATGTTATATCAATATTAGATCAATAAATGTGGGGGAGAAAGCTCTCAACCCCTGAAAACACTAATATAACAATGATACAACAATCCTTATAAGGATTGGCTACAATATAGATACAAATGGAAAATTTGCAGAAATGCCAGAGTAGCAGGGTAGCAGCTGCAACTCAGAAAATATGTGGAGATAGCTGAAGATGATGCTCAATATAAGATATGCCTCCTCCAACAGATCTCTCAAGTGATAGGCTGATCCTATCCCTAAATATCTCTCCTTCCAAACATGTGGTGCAAACCCCCACTGCAGGTACACACTGAAATAACGCAGTCAGGAGAAGGGACTGCACTCTTTATGATGGGAGATGCTTGGCCTGATGCCAAAATCTGCAATATAGCTTTGGAAACCTTCCTCACTAACCTCCCTGAGGAATAGATGCTCCCTCCTTTCAAAGATGAGACAAGGAATGGTGTTGTGGAACCTTCCACTGCAACACCTTGCAAGACTACATTATAATTCAGAAAAAATAATGTAGTGAATGAAGAAGTGGCTTTGGCCTTGAGCCTAGATGTGGAAAATATGAAGTTCAATCCTTCAAGAGGCCTCTCAAGAAGGAGAGGAAATCCTAAACAGGAATCCCTCATGCTAAACAACACTGCAACTCAGCTAAACAACCGGAGACTGCAAATAGTCTAAGCAGACAAATAATCCAATACTCAAATATGTCTCACTATGGCTGCCTCTTCCTCCTTTTATGCAAGTAAATGTATCTATGCCTTGGAACCCACACATTAGGGTTTCTTCCAAAAAGAATCTTTCTCCCTCTCAAACTGCGTTGTCTTCCCAAGCAAGCCACAGCTCTTAGGCAGCACTGTTGACTTGGTAAAAATTGACCTTGTCCTCATGCAATTGCCCCCTTTCACACTGGAAGGTGCAAAATAAAGCTACTCCATAGATCCCTTTCACACTATGAGGGATTTTATTCCTACTTATGGGTCTCCTCACCCATTTTATTCACCTCTTATATGATATGAGAAAAATTAATGTTCCAATTATCCTTATGAAAATTTTGGAACATTACAGACCTCCCCTCTCAAATATTGCTTGTCCTCAAGAAAATGCAAGAATAAACTGAGTTATTTCTCCTCCTCTCCCTATAGCATCCATGTATGATGATCTCCTCCAAGTGAAGTGATGTTATCTCATCAATCAAGCCTCCACATTGCTCCTCCTCAGCATGCAAGTCAGCTATCAAGCCATCATCATGTAAAGGTGAAATGCTCAAGAGGATAACAAGGTGATGTCTAGAGGTCCCCTTGAGGAATGGGATCTGAAATGGGATCTATCTCCCTCATATGGATCCTCCATCCCCAAGCTATTAGCCATGCAAAATGAGTCACCTCCCAACTAGGCAACTCCTAAAAACTGTCCTCCACCTTTGGCTTTGGCAAAGTAGGTGGGTTGAATTTCTGCACATGGTAGGAAAGGTGGCCTACCCCACGCTGTCCTCCTCTCCACATATGATAAGTGTAGAGAAAGTGATGATATTGGGCTGCAAAATAATTGCTCTCAAGTGGCAAGATGAAGACTAGATCTCTAAGGATCTCTCCTCCAACGCTGCAAATCATGATGGCCCAAATATCCCCATATATGATGAGTTGGAAATCATCATAATATGTCATGTCATCCATCATATGGCTCACCTCACATGGAAAAAAATATGTTGGTCTAGTGGCCATACCATCTCCCATGCTCCCCTTAGAACATGTAGTGCAAAAAGTGTGGGAGGATTCTCCCTCAAAGGACACATTCACCCAATGTGTCTTTCTCCCAAACATGTTCCTCATAGAAAAAAAGACAATAGAACCATAGGGAGAAAAAAAGATAGTCATGATTGTTGCCATATGCAACAAATGAGAAGGAAAATGGTCCCTCAAATGTAGCCAACGCAGCTTGACCCTCAACTGCAATAGAGATTGATAAAATGTGTGGTTTCTCAACCACTTGCCTACTACTTCAATCTCCTCATAAGTATGGAGGAAGTGAATAGTGTGTGGTGTACAAGGATCATGTCCTCCATAACATATCTCTTCCCCAAGCCCTCCTAGGGAATGGCCATCAATCATGCTTATGGCCTCAACTAAACCATGAGGTCTAGAAAAAAGAATGCTCCTCCTTGGAGCATCATCCTGCACGTGTATGATTAAGGGATGCATATATGCATTATACAAAGAATCATGTAAACAACAATGAATACCCTTACCATATATTCTACTCATACAAAGGGAGTGGCTCATAAATGAGTCCCCTATCATCCTCAAAGAAAATAGAGGTGGCTGTGCTAACTCCTCCATCTGTGCCTGATCCATGCATCTCCTCATATGCTGATATATCTCCTCCTCAAAGCCCTTCCAAAAATACCCCTCCATGATGGTGTGGTATGCTCTCATAGAATGAGTGGGGCTGAAAAGGAAATTCTCCTGAGCTACTTGTAGCAACTTCTTCTTGAGCTTGGAAGCTCCAGGTAAGAATATCCTACCATGATAGAAGATGACCCCATATTTGACTGAATATCCCTCCTCATGCAACTGGTCATCCAATATCATACAAGTGAAAAGATCCTTGGAATATTCCACCAACAGCTGGGAGTTCCAATATGGATCTATCCTCCATAGTGACAGTGCTGATGATCTCTCATGAAGAGCACCTGTCATATGGTCACCCTCTTCTTTGACATCTCCCATGCCAAAGATGCAAGTTGGAAGGTTGCTATCCTTCCCTTGCTGCTTCTGCCACAGCACAGAATCTGAAATGGAAGTGGGTAAAGATGATGTTGAGAGAATGATCCCTCTCTCCTTGAGTCTACCCAAGAATCCCAGCGCTGTATCAAGCTCTCCCAAGGTTCCCACTCCTCTAAAATCATTGCGTGGTGCCTCAACTGGTGAAGCATCCATCCTCCTTTGCTAATCTAGTGGTCTCCCCGGAAAAATGTCTCCATGCAATGAGACATCATAATCAAGAGATGACTACATATATGAATGAACAAATCTGTCCATGCCCTCACTGCGCAATCTAGTTTTCTCCTTAGGTGCATCAACCTCCTATAGTGGATAGGGATGTGTAAATCTCATCTCATGATGTTGGTTCTCCTCCCTAACTTCTCCTTGTGTCTCCATGGTTCCACACCTCATCACCAATGGCACATGAGTTGTGCCTTGATCTCTACACATGAGATCCTGGGGACTTCCTTGCAAAGATGCAAAAACCCCTCTACTTGGAGCAAGAGCTCCTCCTTCCTCTACCTGAGGTGCTAGATCAACTCTAGATCTAATAGCGTTGTTGCCCTCAATCTCTGAAACATGAATGGGAAAACCTCCAATGATTGGATCCCTTTTTGAAAAAGAGATCTCCATGCTTCCTTTCTCAAAGGTGTGAGAAGAAAGTATTTCTTCCGGCAAGGTATGGTGCAAGTTTTCAACCTTCCCCATGGTTTTCTGAAATGGTACTGCATTCTCATGCAAGGGTATTGTTTGAGTTTTCTTGTTTAGCTCCTCCATGTGTGTCTCATGAATCCCTCTATAAAATATTTTCACTAAGGCCTTAGTGAAACTTGCATAAGATGTAAATTTTACATTCTTCAAAGAAAATGATTCAAAGATCCACCAGGCATAGGCCTTACCTCTCAAATGCAGTGCTGCAAATTTGATGGCTCCATCTTCAAGAATGTGGTGCTGCTGCAAGAAGGTATATAACTCCTCCACCCAAGCTTTGGCTGAACATATAGGTGAACCTTCAAAGGTAGATAGAAGAACTCTATCCTTCTGCTCTCTTCCCTTCACCTTGCTCTTGCAAAACTATGAAAAACTGAGATGATCTCGGAATTTCCAAGTTTGAGATTCATACTCCTTCAGAAAATTACTAAGATTTTCCCTCCTAGAAACCTCTTCTCCTCTTTCCATCTCTCTCCTGACAATCTTGGGCATAAGACTGCGCTATGCATGATGGTGTGCAGCTGCTTTCTCACACTCATATGAAAATCTAGAGTTTGCTTTTGATTCAAAACCTCTTGGAGATTATTCATACATCTCCCTCCTGATCTCCTTGAATTATTCATGAATCATATGTACAAATTTGGGAATAAGCTTTGTAAGCTTATCCCCTTTTTCTTCTCCAAAATATGGAGTCTTTTTCCTGCTCATCTCTCTGTCTCCTTTTCAATGAGAATAGGAAGTGCATGGTTCTTCCTCTTCTTTTTGCTTATCTTCCTTGGGGAGGTTCTTCATAGACCTAAAATATGATGAGATAAAACCCATCCTCTTCAATCCTCTGATCTCTTTGGCTAAGACTCACAGGCTGAGCCAAGATTGATGCTTTGATACCACTGTAATATTCCAAATCTGGAATAGCTAGCAAGGCATGACTGGAAAACGCATTTTCCAATAATGGGTGCTACAGGAATTGAAACTAGGACCTGGATCTCTTAGATCAATGTATCTAAGTCCTGAATCAAAGAGGAGGCTTCAAATAAATCCTTCTAGATGGGTTAAACAGATCTCCCACACCTAGTTGTCCCGAGGAAATGCCCAATGAAGGGGTGCAGCAATTGTAAGAACATACAATGGAGTAGCAGCGTTATTTTAATGAGCCAGCACACATGAATATACAAATGGCCAAACAATTTATGATATAGAAGCAAAATAGTACAATGCTCTGAGGAATGAATCACTCAAGCTAGGCAACACAAGCCTCAATAGATCATGTACATCAAATGTGACAAAACATTGTTACACAATTGTGCCCAAGCTATGTCTGTGCAGAATATAAATGGAGACTGCAACATGTAAATGGAAATACAATGATATATAAATATCAGCTCAATAAATTTGGGGGAGCAATCTCTCAACCCCTGAAAACACTAATATAACAATGATACAACAATCCTTAGAAGGATTGGCTACAATATAGATAAAAATGGCAAATTTGCATAAATGCTGGAGTAGCAGGGTAGTAGCTGCAACTCAGAAAATATGTGGAGATGGTTGAAGATGATGTTAAATCTAAAATAGACCTCCTCCAATATATCTCTCAAGTGATAGGCTGATCCTATCCCTGAAGATCTCTCCTTCCAAACATGTGGTGCAAACCCCCACTGCAGGCACACACTAAAATAATGCGGTCAGGAGAAGGGACTGCGCTATCTATGATGGAATATGCTTGGCCTGATGCCAAAATATGCAATATAGCTCTGGAAACCTTCCTCACTATCCTCCCTAAGGAATAGAAGCTCCCTCCTTTGAAAGATGAGACAAGGAATGGTGTTGTGGAACCCTCCACTGCAACACCCTGTACCAATACGTTATACTTCAGCAGAAATAACACAGTGATTGAAGAAGTGGCTTTGGAATTGAGCCTATATGTGGAGAAGATGAAGTTAAATCCTTCAAGAGGCCTCTCAAGAAGGAGAGGAAATCCTAAACAGGAACCCCTCGTGCTAAACAACACTACAACTCAGCTGAAGAGCCGGAGACTGCAAATAGTCTAAGCAGACAAATAATCCAATACTCAAAGATGTCTCACTATGGCCACCTCTTCCTCCTTTTATGCAAGTGAATGTCTCTTTGCTTTGGACCCCACACATTATGGTTTCTTCCACAAAGAATCTTTCTCCCTCTCAAACTGCATTTTCTTCCCAAGCAAGCCACAGCTCTTAGGCAACATTGTTGACTTGGTCAAACTTGACCTTGTCCTCATGCAATTGCCCCCTTTCACACTGGAAGGTGCAAAATCAAGCTACTCCATAGATCCCTTTCACACTATGAGGGATTTTATTCCTACTTATGGGTCTCCTCACCCATTTTATTCACCTCCTAGATGATATGAGCAAAATTAATGTTCCAATTATCCTTATGAAAATTTTGGAACATTACACATCGCTTTTCAAACCTCGATCGTGATTAAAGTGGGGCCCTCGTTGTATTTCGTAGATTTTATATGTTTCACATCAGGAAATAAACCGTAAATAATGCAATGGCTGATTTACAATATCACATCGCATATAATTTAACTTACCTTGTGAGCACTCATAGTCTATTTATTTTAATTTTCGATGCGGTAAGTTAGCCCCACCTCAACAGCTCCACCCCCATTGCACAACCATCACAATATATTGATATACCATATAAAATTTGTAACACTTACCACTTAAACCTTCAACGATTCATAAAACTCTGCCACATAGCCAGTGGGTCCCTCTTCCCCACACTTCACAAATTTTAAAGGTTAACCCTCGTCGCTTATAACTAAAATCTAAAAGCTATGATCTGCACTACGTTCCGGTCCCACTTCTTCCCTGCCACATCATTCACCTCCTCCCCCACGCATCAAACTTCGTAGTTTTTAAAGTTTATATCCTCTGCACTCATAACTAAAGGCTAAGAGTTACGATATGCACTGCGGTCCGATCCCACCGACTCTCCACATCACCTACCCTCCACGTCACCTCCCCATCGCATCGCATCGCTGATTTTATTCTTCATAACTTAAACTTTAAAGGTTGCAAAGTGCATGGAAGTGATGCGCTTTAGAATTAAAGTTTAAAAGGTTTCAAGTCTGATATTTTGGGTTTTTCACGTTGTTTTATTCACAAAAAGGGTTTTAACATGGCAAAAGGATTTCGAGCGAAAACAAGATAGAAAGGTTGAGTTAGGCAGCAGAAAGCATTTAATTCATACAATAGATCTACCCACACAACTCTCAACTCATCTACCAGCATATCAACGAATTAATGTGCACATCCTAAATTGCCCCACTACATCAACACATTACCAACAACACATCATAGGAAAAAAGGGTCGATTTAGCTCAACAGTCAGCAAATTCCATGTCATCATTTCCTAAAAAATAGGATGAATATTTTTTATTTCAATAAGGGCATTTAATATTTTGATGATGGATAGTGTCATTCGAGAAAACTAACTAATTTTGATGTAATTATGCACTCCTTTAGTTAATAGTTGTAATAAATATAACTAGAATCCTATTAGGAGATTAAATCTTAATAAATAGGTGTCTTTTTATAGATGTGTCAGTTATGATTAGCTGTTAGTTTGAAGGTTTGATGATTTAGAATCCTATGTAATGTAAAGAAATTCTATTTATATACATAAAATCGAATATCAAAGGGTTGGAGAATATTGTTCTAAACTTCTACTCTGTAATAGTTTTCAGTTTAAGTAATATACTGTGATATTTTCTTCTTTACCTGAGATTCAAAGGAGGTCAATGTGTTTATGTTCTATATCTTTCATGTTTAATATCTGCAGTTAGTTTGATTCCTAATTACTCAGAACTCATGGTGACATGCTCTGACTTCCTTTAGAGGTTAAACTATTGTTTTCTTCCTGTGTTGTATGTGTGTATTACCTTTTCATTTAAACCTTCATTTGCATCAGTTTCCATAAGAAGAAATATTCTCATTGAATTTATTGATGTTGACCCCATAGCCCAATGGTAGCAAGTTCTTGCATTTTCAACCTACAATCAATCACAATCAAGTTATAGTTATTGAGTTAGCCATCTACTAGAATTTCCATTGAAAATCATAAATTACCTTGAGAGAGCCCTCTCAAACTGAAGAGGCTAATCTTCAGCCAAAATTGGTTTGAAAGAGTTACATTAAATTGATTGATGAGCAGCCTATCAGAATCAATTTGGTGATAACAATTTTGATGAATCAATAATAGACTCTTTGAACTTCAAGAGTAAGATTAGCATAGCTAGCCCATCATGCTTCAGATACTTCAACTGTTCTATCATAATGATCTTCAGCAAAACATCTTCAATTTGTTTAATTGAAGTCTCAACAAACATACTTCACACAGATTTATGAATGATCTTAAGAAAGAGGCCTTGAAGATATATTCGTACTGACTTGAGGAAGGCATGAAATTATATCCAAGAATAGATACTGCTTCAATGCTCAATATAAAAATTCAAATGCAAACAAGATAATGATCCTTTGGCACTTTTAATGACCTTTCCATGCTTTAATAATGCAGCTCAACATTCTCCATTATTTACAATCAGAAGATACTTTATAATGATCAGAGCAACCAGAGCTTAATCCACATATGCTATAGTGCTGATAATGCTGGGAATTCTTCCTTGATGTATTTCTGCCATACCGCCACCATGATGCATACCATAACATTCTGATCCTGAGGACCTGTATCATACCATTGCTCCAATAATAACACTTGGGATAACACTTTTCTTATTCATCCTTCTTAAAATAATTTTGTTTCATTATCAACCCTTGTAGTGTGACACACAGTGTAATCATCCTCTTAGTTTCTAGGTTCATGAGTGATGTTCCATTTATCACCATGGCTGCTTGTTTCTTTCTCTTCTTCCATCAATTTGTTGGCTATCTCAAATTATCACTGAATGCTTCAGGTGTGCTTCTTCCTCTATAGTTCTCTGGCAAAGGAATTTTCCTTTCCTTCCTGAACTTTTAGCTGTTCTTATTCCAAGAAGCTCTTCTTTGACAACTCTTATGGGGACCTTTTATGAACTGTTCTCTCCCTGGGATGTTGCTTCTTGTCTATCACTGACTGGATATATGTGTTTCTTCCTGGAGCAGCTCCCCCTGAGACTAATATGGATTCAAAATGCCATTAAAGTAACAGACTCCCCCTTTTTCTTCTTCTTCAATACTTTGTTGGGGTTTCTCATAATGTCTGCATTTATTTTTAATTCACAGTTTGGTCTGATTTGATTTGGTTCCATCATTTGTATAGAGTCCTTTACTATATATGGAAGCCTGCAGTCATTAGCTTTGTGTCCAAGCTTGTGGCACGCATAACATCTTATTTTACCTAGGTACATTTGAGCTGATGTATAACATTTTTTACTCCTTTTTTAACACAATTTGCATTAAAAATTTTTATGTCCAAATTCATTGCATGTCTAACAGTAGCTATGGAAATTATTTATGTACCTAATGAAAGATTGTCCTTTCCATTTTCTTGCTTGAGGGGGTCTTCTCACTTGTTGTATCTTTTTCTGGTTAAACATGATTTGATTTGTCTTACAATGTGTTGCTATATGTCCAGGTCTATGGTAGGTAAAACATGTGATAATTCATATAGGAGGAAAGAACCTCCTTTGAGACCTTCCGAAATTTTCCAATTCATCTTCCAGAAAAATTGAGCTTTTTGCAACTACTTGCTTCTTCCTTCCATTATTTGTCACTTGATGTTGATGCTTGTTTCTATTTGTTTCATTACACGTCAAGTTTTTTCTAGTTTCTAACTCTTTGGATCCCTTTTGGGCTGCTTCATCATCACTTTCAGTGTCTGCCTTCTCAGAGTTCTCCATGGAGGTAATCTCATCTCCGAGTTGCTTACATAGCCTACTCCTTTATTCTATCAGTCTTCTAACTACAATACTCTCAGATTGCTGAGAGTTATCTTTTTCTTTTAACAACTTTCACAAAGGTGATAAGCTTGTTATCTTCAACCTTGGACTTACTGTTTTCTCCTTCATAGCCTATCTCGGTCTTTATAAGAGGAGATCTTTGAGAATTCAGTATTTTTTCCAGCTATTCAGAGCTTTTCATTCATGGAATATTCATAGTTAATTCCCTTTGAGCCTTTTCTAATTTCTTTCTTAGGCATACTACTTCTTCTTCCAACTTTTACCGCTCCTATTTTTTCTCATTTATTTCCCTTTGTAGAATATATTCTACCTTCTTAGCTTCTTCAAGTTCTACTTTCAACTGAATGAGGTTTTTTGAACTTAGCTCTTCCTTTACATATTTCAGGAGAATGGCTTTCTGTTTTCTGCTCTTGATTTTAAGTCTGTCTATTTCCTTCAGGGCACTAATCAGCTCCACCTAAAGATCAACCTCACCTTCTTCCTCATCTTCCAGAAGGTATCCTTCAAGCTCTTCCTAGGCCATCAAAACAAATTCAGAGGTTCCTTCTTCATTGGAGGATTAATATGAGCTTTCAGATGCACTGCTATCTCGCTGAGCATAAAATTATTTTCTATTAAATCTCTTCCCTTTCTGTCAGTTATTTATTTTGTTTTTCTCTGTCTCTTGTGGCTGATTATCTGCTCTCTTATGGGGACATTTTAAAGCATAGTGGCCCACTCTTCCACAATTAAATCACTTAAATGGAAGTTTACCTTTGTACTTACTTGTTCCTCTATCTAATCTTCTGACGAATTTGGCTTCTTCTTCATCAGAGCATGAGCATGTACCTTATTTTTCTTCTATGCATTTGTCTGCCTTGAAGGAAACCTCCCTCGTGTTCGTCTTCCCTTTAGGAAGTCTCATCTCATATGCTGTTAGGTTCCAAGTAATTGGTTTCTGGTTAAGGTTTCCTATTTTGCGGTTTCATCTATGGCAGAAACCTTAGGATTAAACCTGGATGGTAGAGATCTCAATATTTTATGGACTACAACACTTTCTTTCATTTCTTCTCCTAGCCCTATCATGATATTCACAACTTCTGCAACTCTTAAGAAGAATACAACTATATATTCATCTTCATTCATTTTTAAGTTTTCAAATTGAGTTCTATGTGCTTGTATTTTGGCCATTTTCACCTTTGTATCTCCCTCATGAATGTTTCCTATAATATCCCATATATCCTTGGTAGTCTTACTGTGAATTACTTTGATAAATTATGACTCACTTAGACTACTCAAGAGTGCATTAATTGCTTTTACATTAGCTCTGAAATTTTGTTTGGCTTCTTCCTTAGTGTCTATATCCTTTGGTGCATATTTTTCTTCCACAATAGCCCAAACTTCTATTCCTAGAGACATTAAGTATGTCATCATTCTTATTTTCCAGAAAGCATAGATTATGCCAGTAAAAAATGGGGCTTTATTTGTTGAGCATCCTTCTAGGCTAGCCATTTTGTGGACCTAGGACCTCCTTCCAGTTGTTAAAATGTCACTAAAGGAACCCGCTCTGATACCAATTGATGAACCCTTAGCTAGACTGGGAGGGGGGGCTGAATCAGTTTAGTACATTCACAAACATTTAAAACTCTTTTCATTCAACTCATTTACATCATCATTTCGTAAGAAACTTAATACATAATGAATCAACAAACTTAATGTGTGGACAACAAGTAATTAGGCAGATTAAAAAATAAAATAAACACATAATCATCAAGCATATAGACATCAAATATAAGTGGAAACCCATAAGGGTGAAAACCACATCTTATTATTGTTGTGATGCAAATACAAGCTCCGACTCCCTCTCACAACTGATTTTCTGTAGGCTCCAACCTACAGGAGGCTACTACCTCAAATTCTGCAAGCTACAACTTGCAAGGAAACTCCAAATCCCATCCATTTTCTATAGGCTACAACCTACAAGAGGATCCTACCTCAACTAGTTCCAAATACATATTTATCAAGCTAGAACTTGAAAGGAGACTGCAATCCCCTCGCTCAACATGAAACTAGAATGATGATTTACCTGGATATTAGCTCTGTTATACTCCTTCTCCAATGCTACCTCTTCAGCCTTCATATTTGCTTCATATTAGTTCTTGATGTGCATAACATTTCTATCAGCTCTCTTTGATTATTACACTCTCCAACCTTTTGCAGCTCTCTTACATTCTTCCGCTCACATCCATTTTGCAACTTTCTAACCTATTTTTCTGCACACTGATATTACATCTCTTATATAGATAACTCCTGTCTGTTTGCATTATACATGGAATACGAAGTGAACATGCCTATCTCTCTGCCTTTCACCCATTTGATTCCTTACACTTCTGTTCAGGTTATTACATTAGACATAATCATTACAACACTCATTAGAGTTTTTCCTATGCCTATGGAGACTTGCTTTTGCATCACAAAAAATATAAAATAATCAATGAATTTACGTTTACAGTTACAACAATATTTCAATTCAACCCTTTCAGTTTCCTGCTTTTATGTTCATTTTGTATTCTCTACCTGTTGCCCCTTTGTCTTCTTTGTTTCTGCTGTTACATTCTAATTGTTCTGCATAACTTCCTTTTACCCAACTCGACCTATCTGCCTTCCTTCTCTTGCCCACAATGTTCGACCTTCTTCTTCTTTGCTCTATGTCGAGTCATCTACCCGAGTATCATTCTGCCTGCGTTTAGCATTTTGTTATTAATCGGCCACAATACATCATTACTCGATAGTCGAGTCACTGTTCTACATGGATTTTTACTTACCCAAGTATTTTTTTCCCGCATTTAGCCTTTTCCTTTGTTACCTGAGTCTACTCCTGCATTCATAATTTTCTTTATAAAATGGTGTAACCACATACAACCCTTGACCTGAAATATATTAAAAATAACTCTAGAATGAATCGCATCTGACCTCATATCACATATCAGAGTTTCTTGTGTTATTGCTATATACAGCTCCCCTGCTTTTCTTAAGAAATTTCTTCTAAAAATGCAAATACCCCAGATATGAAATATATTAAAATTCAACTCTGACCTATCTTTGCATCTAGTTTCTTATTGCAATTCGGTGTTCCTCTATGTTATATGTTATATACGTCCTTTCTCTCGATGCGATTTCATAACTCAATACACATACACCTAGACTTTTAAATGTATTATCATTTACCTTTGGAAGGTATCACGTCAGTCTCTCATCGCAGTTCGACAACTTCCTTTGTTATTTTTTTTATACATTGCTCAGCCATTCACCCAGTGCGATTTCTTAAACAAATATACCTAGCCCCGGACTTTAAATTCTTTAGAATTAAACTCTGAGTTGCATCACGTCCGCTCCACTTCACAATTTTCATTTCGGCGTTGCTTTTGTGTTTCATGGTATATGCACCTGCCGATAGTTCGATGCGATTTCTTAAGAAAATCCAGATAGCCCCGGACTTGAAATACTTTAGAATTGAGCTCTGTGTTGCATCACATCTGACCCATTTCTCATTTTGCATTTCGGCAGAATCAATTTGAACTCTTGTGCTCTTAGCCTTCTAACTTTGCGATTTTTGATTTCCGATTGGGTCCCACCTCTTATTGAAATTTCCATGTCGCAATTTTCTCAAATAAAATGTTATCACCGCTTGCGAAATGCGATTTGTGATTTGCGGTATAAGGGTTTGAGTCCCACCGGGGGTGCCATGTCATTTCCATGTCATCTGCCACATCATCACCATGTCACTACCATAAAATCTCCACGTCACTGCGATGTCATCACCACATCATTGCCACATCATCTTTCCATGTCATCTCCCACACTTCGCAATTTTACTAATTTCCAATTTCTGTCATCCCCGCTAAACCTTATCACATGTGATGTGCGATATACTTCGCATCGCATCACCACCTCCCGTCTTTATCGCATCGCAACTTAAATCACTTACCATGTGAATTCTTAACATGTAAACATAAGAATAGCCGATTGCGACATGTGCCAATCGTCTTCTGTCCAATGTGACGTAATCTGGTGCATTCATTCTCTCGTTGTCATTTCTGCGACTTGATCACGACCATCCATTTCTGCTTCACTATGGTTTGCTGACTTGACCCGTGCGTTCATGATTTTATACATTTGTCGAATTGACCCATTGAATTGCAAGCGCCCTCATGCACTGTTCTGAATGCAAAACAAGTCCAACTATGGAGCTTTTATGAATAGCACGACTCGACTTGCTCGTTCACGACTTTGCCCATGTTCACGACTTGACCCACCTTGCTACCTTTGCTGCCTTAACCCTTTTGTTTCCTTAACTACCTTTGCTGCCTTTGCTCCTTTGATTCTATTGTTGCTCCTCTCTGCTCCTTTGCCTTTGCTAATGTTCTAATTTTGCTCCTTGCCTCTCTGCTACTCCTTTGCCTTTATTTTATGCTTTCTCACTAAATCATTTCTTGATCTGCTCGTTTGCCTTATTGTTGTTGCTTCTCTACTCCTTTTCATTAATGATAATTTTGATGTTGATCCATGCCTCTTTTCTACTCATTTTCCTTGCTACTTTGCCTCTAATGCTTCTAGGGGAAATTTTAGGGGCTAATATTTGTAGGTGGGCTAGTTTTCCATGTTTTAAAAAAAAAAAGATTCACAAATTCCCATTTTTTCCTAAAAATGATTCGCCTAAAATTTATAAGAAAAAATTATTCTACCTTAAAAATCACCAAAATTTTATAGGGACCATATAAAATCATTAGAAGTTTGAATATTTTTACTAAAATATCACCAAGAATTTTATAGTTTGAATATTATGGATTAGTAAGATTCGCCAAGGTTTCTAATCTTTAAGATAAATTTCCATCCTTAAAATTTTCCCTAAATGCTGCTCCTCTGCCTCTCTTTTATGCTTCTCCACTTAAATTTTGCCTTCTTTGCTTATTGCTCCTTTATACTCTAGCTGATCTTGATCTACTCCTTTGTTCTCAATGATAATTCTGGTACTGCTCTTTTCTGTTCCTTTTCCATCAATGATAATATTTCCAACACCACATTGGGTGTATCGACACTGGTTCAATGTTGATTCACCCTAATTATTCCAATAATGTAAAAAAATATTGGGCCAATGGATTCGATCTAGAATGAACTCCCCAATTTTCTTGGCATAAAATTAAATATTTCATGTCTCCTCCCACAATACATAAAGGATCTGATAACAAACCTGATCCTTTGGTTTGTTCTCAAGAAAATGAATGATTATGGTAAGGACTATAATTGTTAAGCAACTTGAAATGAACCTGATTCAACATGGAGAAGCCTTATAACACAATTTTGAATGGGTGGCTTGAAGTGGATATCTCATGTATCCACAAACACGAGGTTGTCAAAATACCTCTTGATTCCACTATCCAAAGTAGCAAGAAATTCAACCAATTTTTCTCCAAGACACAATGTTTATCGATTCAATGTTTCTTATTGGCACTTGAGACCTGATACACTTGAAATTTTGTAAATTAAATAGATTAAACTTATGATTATTAAAAATATCTATAGGATTTTGGAAAATTGACAAGGGAAAATTCCAACAAAAAGGGTCATATTGTCTATTACTTAAACTAAGCTAAGGAAATATAATTTCAAACTTAAATAACAAATTTGAATGATTAGGAAAATTAGTATGGTTGTAATGACTTAGTAATGTTAAAATGATATCATCACTTTTGAGTAACTATTTATAGGTCCTTTCTCCTATGATAAATTTATAACAATTACAAACACACACACATTTGTGTGCGTGTAGGGGAGCGCGCGGGGGGTGGGTGGTATAACTAATATACTAAATGGCCCTTATACATGAAATTTTTCTCATCATAATTTTAACAATCATAAGATTAAGTTCTTTAATATACACATTTCTAGTACGTCATGTAATTTTTAGGGTGTTGAATCAATTTATCCATCAAAAGTGCATTTCAAACTACAAGAAATCACAATTGGATTCCAACCGAAATGAACATTTCATCTATTAGCTATATTGTGCATATATATATATATGAAATGACCTTTTTCACAATTTCAAGTGAGTTTGTGATTTTTTATTGTCTAAAATACATTTTTGAATGTATAAATGGATTCATATGAAAAACTATGGGGCGCTTGAATTCTATAGATCAAACAACTTAAACTCAAATTTATAAAATATCTATTGAACTTTGGCTAAAATTAACGAGAAAAAATGTCCTGAAAATGTCATTTCACCTCTTAGTTAGAATACTCATGTGTGTGTGTGTGTGTGTGTGTGTATCAATGTACACATATTTTTTCTTTTAATAGTTAATATAATTTGATCTAATTATAGTGGTTGAAAGTCTTAATTACATATTTTATACATTTACTCATAAATTTATTAATTACTAACCATATAATCTTAACCTATGAAGATTTGGATTTAAACCAATTGTTTTAGTTTTATGTTGTTTTTCAATGGATTTTCAAGTCTCACTAGTATTAGAGTCCTAATAAGAATTAGCCTTTTCATTATTTTTATCAATTTGTAAATAAATTTCTATGATCTCTTGGAGATCAAGTCCTTATTCCTTAAAGAATTTAAGATCATGTCATTAGTATCATTATATTAGAGGTGTATGAGTAATAATTGGAAGTGGTCATTGGTTTCCTAAAAGATTGGGTTAAGAGAGTCTAGGGTCATGAGCCATTTAATTCATGAGTAGGGGTATGATGGTCCCAATATTTCAGCATTGGGACGAGCTAGTGACACCTTGTCAAGTATTTTCGTACTCAAATTAGACATGTACTATGACATCAACCTCTAGTACAACAGTCTGAAATATCTATTGCACATCCTCTCTTGTTGTGATTTCATCATTCAAGTTTAAAATTGTAATCATTGTCCTTGAAGGTGATTTTTCTTTATATCGGGAGCTCAACACATCACCTTAGTCCAAATAGATATGCAGTTGCTACTTGTCCCCTCGAGGCCTTTTGATCACCAAGAAGGTTCATTGTGAAAAGTCTGCAGGGAGTACTACATTTCTACTAAGGCATCAAATTTTGATGAGGAATCAGGATTTTTGAAAATTTTGTCCATTAAGGATGTTTTTGTGAATGTTTGGATCAGCTCCAAAAAAATTTCTTAGTTATAAGATCAGTGTTTGGTCAAGTCATCAAGATGGAGGTGCCCTGTGAAACTGTGTTACGCTTCTGCTGTAAGAAGAAGGTTTGTGGTTTGAATGTTTGTGTTCAGCCTAGAAATTTTCTCATGGGTTTGAAACAATGTACGAACAATTCCATGCAATCCCAGTACCCTCAACATGTCATACAATGGTCGAAGATAGTATAATCTTGGAGTGCTATGATTTCACATAGTCACCATATTTTCATCATATCTCTTAAACATTGCACCCGTTTTCCATGAAATTTATACAATAGATGCATGGGGGTGAGATAAATAAAATCACTTAATTTCAAGTCCAAATTCTTCTTGGTTTCCAAGAAATGATCCGCCTTCACCTACAGCCATTTTTGGATTTTATTGAGTTTCGTAAGTCAGATTTGGCTCAAAATTTGTGTGGAGAAGGGTGATAATGATATTAAATTTATGTAAAAAACTTAGCTCAATTAAGCTTATCCTTTAGGATATATTCAAAAAATGAATTCGTTGCGCTTTTGCACTATGCTTTTGGATAGTCAATTGTTTGACCATCACATTCAACTCCAAAGCTTCCAAAATTGATTTTGAAGATGCTAAAAAGTTTCCTAGAGCCTTAGGGTGTTGAATATATAGATAATTGTAAATATTTAAGGTTGTTTTTTATGCATTAAGTTGAGTATGTTTTTTTTTGGTAGTTTAGACTAATCCTAATCTTTCCAATTTTTTTCCTCCCATCCCACCCACGGGTTTTGAATCGGTGACCTTGCAGACAGAGTGCCTTAATAGTGCACCCCATCACTGACTTCTCTACACCACGTCGGTGCATTAAGTTGAGTATTACAGTAGGTAAACCTCTTCCTAATTTTTAGCATAACAGGTCTACATTCATTGCATCTAGCTGATTACCATTTCTCCTTTGGAAAATTTGGATTTTCTTGGTGGAAACTTAATGCTTTTTATGTATATATTGTGTAAATATCATAGTGCGAATGGGTGGTTAGATTTGTGAAGAAATAATACTATGTGTATTATATATTTTTTATTTTCTAGTGAATGAAAAGACAAAGGCATGATTTATAAGGATTCCTGTGTCAGCTCTTGATGGTGTTGTGCTACTCTCATGTTGTAATTTTTCCTTATGTTATTTACATACCTTTAATGTATGTCTTTATGTTTGGTTGAATCATAATTTATTTGAGAATTAATTTCAAAAAGTGCTCTTATTTAATTTTCTAAGAAATCTATGTTTTCTTCTTAAAACAACATTTATAATTGATCCCATAATGTTGATGCTCTATATGTTGTTTTCACCATTCTTATACTCACCATCCTACAATGAACTAATTTTATTACACCACCAAGACTTCCTACCTTGCCCCTGTAGAAGACCCCTCATCATTTTATCCCATCACTAGAAAAATAATCAATTTGAGATGACTCTATGCCCAATGGATCTGTCTTCCTTCCTGCTAGTAAACCTTTAAAATTTATACCCCACTAAGAACCATAACTAGCCTAAAATATAAGTGATTTAAAATTTTAGACACAGAGAGAGCCCTCTCTGAAGTCAGAAGAGATAGATTCTAACTTCTAAGTGGTTTTTGGTTACCTCTGAGTTTATCTTTTCATTCTAGGGAAATTACGGAGTGCTAACATAGTGGCGACATTGCTAGGGAGCGAAAGGTTACATCTTCCTCGGGAAAGATCATCAAAGTTTCAGTTCTGAATGTTGATGGTGGACAACAGTTAGACACAAGGAGGCTGCATGATTCATATGATGACTCCAGTTAAGTTTCAACCTAGTCCGAATATTCCATTGGCAGCAGGATCCAAAAAATAGGGTCTTATTAGCGACTCTACTGGCTCAAGATGAGTTATATATCTATAAGGTATGCTCCCATTAATTGATATCATATTATAGGTTTTCTAAATCGTATGCCTTTTGTATATTGGAAGAATTATTTTCCAAGATTCAAATATCAAGTAGGAGATGATGCTTATCTTCACTTGGTTAAATTTCAAATGCATGTGTGTAGACTTAAGGTTCAACTTCATGAAGACTACCTAATGAAGATGTTTATGGTTACTTTGGAAGGAAAAGCAAGATCCTGGGATGAAGGTTTTCCACCTGGTAGATTGTATTCCCTTAAAGACTTTCATTTAGTAATTTTTGAGAAATACAAAGAATCTCATCCTTCTTTGTAATTGGTTGAGAATTGTTGTGACCCTTTTGAGGATTTCATTCAAAATCTGGAAAATTATTATGGTGATGGAGAGTTCATGGAAGAAGAAATCCTAGAAGCTTTGTATGAGAAACATTTTCATCAATAAGAAGAAATGGTAGCCTCAATATTGGATGAAAATGAAACTAAGGAGGATTTAAATGATGAAATTCATGTTCCATCCTCTGAAGTTGATGAAAATTTGCAGCAATCATGTTAGTATTTTGTGATCAAAATTATGCAGGTAATAATTCATATTTTTCTTTAGATTGTTCATTTTCTGAATCTTTAATTGTTATGAAACCAACTCCAAAAATAGAATAAAAGAGAGATAAACACCTTAGAAATAAGTCACTTCGAGGGGGAAACTTCCTTTACATTACATAAATGAACAATTCTTGGATAATACAAATGAAAAAATACCATTTCTATATATAGGAGTCCATGGGGTTACAATATAATCCTAGCAAAACTAAAAATAATAATTTAAGAGCACAATAATAACAATATGGGGGCTACATGGGTACAACAATAACAATAAGGGGGCTACACTAACAACAATAAGGGGATACACTAGTATTATAGGTACCTAACATGCCCCTCTCCTTCCAACAAGTGTTTCCCTTAATGCTTGATTATTTATGGATGCTTCTGTATAAAATTCTCATCCTCCCATGTGGAATATTCAATGGGTAAGTTCTTCCACTTGCTGAGATGCTCTGAAATTGATCGATTTGGTGGTTGTCGAGTTCTTGTTTCTGTGACTGCTTCAAAACTTCTTTCGCTGCGATGTTTATATTCATGTTGTTTCATTCGATTCTGCACCAAAGTTAGGTTATCCTTTGAGAGTTGGAGAACTTGTTGTTGATGCTCGATGTGATATTCCATTATTTTATCATCCATATTAGCTTTCATTTGATCCTTCAAACCATCCAAATTAGCCTTCTTTTTTTCTTTTAAACCATCTATGTCATCTTTGATTTTTCTTTGTAAGATCGAAATTTGTTGCACTTGGTACCATAATTTTGATATCTCATACTGCAATTCTTCCTCTTCATGCGTCATAGTAGAGCTTTTTGAGGGATTAATGGGTGTGGAATTATTTTTGGGAGGCAATATGGAACCCAATACTGATATAAATGATTCAATATTCCCTTGGAATCATGTCAAACTACTTTTTCAAACAAACATTATGAAATTTTAAAAAACAAGCACACACCTTTTTCTTGCTTTTGAGGATCTCGATATTGAAACTGATGTATATTTGTAGTTTCGAATATTCAATATCTAAATTTATATGTTGTGTTATACCTCTGAGTCCTCTTTCTAATGCCATAGGTCAGACTTGATTTGGATTCTTCAGGAAAAGTTATGCCTAATCTCTCACAATGACCTAATTATGGAATTTTTCAGTAGAGCAAACTTGTACGACATTCCACGTGTCAATTTTTCCACCTTCAGCTCTAAAATTCATACGCAGGAAACTACATTCTGTGTAATTTCTACCACTTTTTACATAATTCGAATCTGATGCTTAGAGAGAGAGTTATGACTATTTTAACCTCTTTAAGATGAAATTCGGGAGCCTGAACAAACCCTAACTTCCACAGTTCATATATCCGAACATATTTCCAACCAAGATATGAAATTTTTACATGAATTTCCTCAGGATTTCGGCTTCACGCGGATTTTTTTTAGCTTTTGCACCTTCGTAGAAAAAAAATTATAGCCAAAATTCCATGATGACCTATTTGGAGCAGCGAAACCATAGAATCCCAAGACCTGATACCAAATGTTATGAAACCAGGTCCAAAAATAGAGGAAGAGAGATATCAAAGCCTTATAAATAAGCCAATTAGAGGGGGAACCTCCTTTACATTATATAAATGAACATTTCTTGGATGATACAAATGAAAAAACCTCCTTTCTACATATATGAGTCCATGGGGTCACAATATAATCCTAACTGACCTAATAAGGGGGCTACATGGGTATAAAATTAACAATAAGGGGGCTACACTAACAACAATAAGGGGACACACTAGTATTATAGGGACGTAACATTATTTCAAGAACCAATTGACCAAAATCCATTTTCTAAAGCAGCAAGTGTAGAAGCTTTAGACACTCAAGCATCACATAACATAAAGCTTCAAGAACCAACAACCGAGTATATGACGCTCTTCAAACATAAACACATGAAGATAATGAAGATCATAGAATAAAAATTCAATCAAATATGATATTTTATCAATAAATTGTTTATGATGAGTCTAAAAAAAATTAAGTTTATTTTAAATAAAGAGCTTGTGCCCACACACGACAGTCGTGGCTTAGAACTTGGGGGAAATAATAAGGAAGAAAGGGTTGTTATAAATCCCTTTGAAAAAGAAAATGTTATTCAAGATTATACATTATTTGAAGTGATATATTTTGAAATTTTGAAAAATAAAATTGATATCTGTGATGACTTGAATGAGGAAATAAACATACAAGATATAGTTGTTCTGATTAAAGCTTTCCATAAGCATTCAAAGCTTTTAATTGTGGATACTATGAATGAATATTTTATCACACAAACTTCTATCCTTTTTTTTTTCAATGATTCTAGGTTTCATAATAAAAGTAGTGAGAAGACATGAAAAGTCATTCAAGATTCAAAAAATTAGAAGTCTAATAAAGAAGAACAATTATCCATTATACTTTAAGGTTGCTTCCTTATTTTGTTGACCATCAAAAATTGGTAATCATTCATGATTTTCAAGATCCTCTTGCCAGTTTTTCACAATCATCAATGAAGGTAGATTTTGTAATATTCCAACACCAATAAAATCAATCTTAGTTATAGTTTGAGTTTTCATTCTCTTATTTTTTATTCCTATTCAAGGAAAGTGTAAGCATAATTCAAGAAAGTGGTCATTTGTTTTCATGGTTACGCTAACATTTTTCTGTCATCTGATATAGTAGATGTTTCCAGTGATTTTGAGTAGGTAGGTGTGATGAATAAGATCAGAACCCCGAGAATTCTTTTCAGTTTCAGTTTGCAACATAATTTTTATTTTTAAGTGTATAGTTTAGGTTTTAGTTTGAAGAATGAATTTTTTTCAATTTCAGGATTGGAATAGGTTATCGGTTTGGTTTAAGTTGTAATGGTTTAAGAGAATAAGCAGGTTACAAGCTATAGTTAAAAAATTGGGCTTGGGATCATCCCAATGGATAAGGCACATGGTCTATGGTGTTCTTCACACCTCATAAGGAGGATTACATCCCCATTGGAGCCAATGTTGGTGTCCTATGTTATAGTAATCAAATTCAGACTTAGTATTTTAATTATGTTGGTCAATTTGAAATTTGTTTTCTATGATATCTTGGAGATCAAGTCATTAGTCCTTCAATAATGTCAGATTATTTCATTAGTTTCATTATATCAGAGGTGTATGATTAATAATGGGAAGTGGTCATTGATTTCCTAAAATATCGGGTTAAGAGAGTCTAAGGTCATGAGCCATTCAAGTCATGAGTGGGGGTATGATGATCCCACTCTTTCATCATTGGGATGAGCTAGTGACATATTGTCAATTAGTTTTGTAAGAAAATCAAGCCTGTACTATGACATCAGCCTCCAGTACAACAATTTGAAATATATGATACACATCCTCTCTTTTTGTGCTTTCATCATTCAAGTTTAAAATTGTAATCATTGTCCTTGAAGGCAATTTTTCTTTATATTGGTAGCTCAACCCATCACCTTAACCTCCAAAAAGATATGCAGTTGCTACTTGTACGCTCAAGGAATTTTGAACAACAAGAAAGGTTCGCTACGCAAAGTCTACATGGAGTGTTGTGCTTCTACTAAGGTATCAAATTTTTATGAGGAATCAATATTTCTAGCACTTTTGTCCATGTAGGAGGTTTTGTGAATATTTGGATCAGCTCCAAACATTTTTCTCAGTCGGAAGATCAATGTTTTGTCAAGTCATGAAGATGGAGTTGTGTTTCGCTTCTCCTGCAAGAAGAAGGTTTGGGGTTTGAAGGTTTTTTTTCAGCCTAGAAGTTTTCTCATGGTTTTGAAATTTTGTACATATCATCCCATGCCATCCCAGTACCCCTAGCATGTCAAACAATGGTAGGATATAGTATAAGCTTGCAGTGTTACACTTATGCACTGTGCTTTCAAATAGTCACCATATTTTGACCATATATCTTAAACCATGTACCCTTTTTCCATGAAATTTTTACATTATATGCATGGGGTGAGATGAATAAACTCACTTAATTTCATGCCAAAATTCTTCACGGTGTTCGAGAAACAAGCCATCGTCATCTACATCCATTTTTTTATTTTCTTGAGTTCTGTGAGTCGGATTTGGCTCAAAAATTATGTGGAGAAGGGTAATAATGACATTAATTTTTTGTCAAAAAATAATCTCAATACGGCTTACCTTATAGAATATATTCAAAAATAAAATCATTGTAGTTTTACACTGCACTTTTGGACTATCAATTGTTTGACCATCAGATTTGACCCCAAAGCTTCCAAAACTGATTTTGAAGATGCAGATAAGTATCTTGGAGCCTTAGGATGTTGAAGATAAATATCATTGTAAATATTTAAGATTTTGGTTATTCATTTAGTTGAGGATTACAATAGGTAAACCACTTCCTATTTTTTAGCATAGTAGGTCTACATTTGTTGCATCTAGCTAATTACCATTTATCCTTTGTGAATTTCGGTTATGTTGGGTGGAAAATTAATGATTTTGATGTATATATTGTGTAAATATCATAGTGAAAAGGTTTGGTCAGGTTTAAGAAGAAATAACATTGTGTTTATTGTGTATATTTTATTTTCCAGTGAATGAAAAGATAAAAGCGTAATTTACAGGGATTCCAGTGTCAGCTCTTGATGGTGTTGTGCTTCTCTCATATTGAAATATTTCCTTATGTTATTTCCATCCCTTGAATGTATGTCTTCATGTTTGGTTGAACCATAATTTATCTCAGAATTCATTTTAAAAAGTGCTATGATTTAATTTTCCAAGCAAAACATGTTTTCTTCTTGAAACAACATTTAGAATTCATCCCATAATTTTTATTCTCTATATGTTGGTTTCACCATTCTTATACTCACCCTCCTACAGTGAATTAATTTTATTACACCACCAAGACTTCCTACCTTTCTTTTTTCAAGATAAATCCCCTCTGTGGCCAAAGGCGATCTCTCTAGCACTAGAGTGGGTCTAGCAACTTGAGATACTTGCTAATGCACAAATTTCTTAGCTAGTATTCAAAATGTGACAAAAAAAGAGATAGAGGTACCGTTTTCCCAATTCTATGATCGACCCCGTTGATGATGACCTTGATCCACGATCCTTCTAGGGTCGCTCCTTGCCACTGGTGGCACACGAATACCTATGGATGAACAAGAGGCAACAAAAAACGTAATCCAATACATAATAATCATAAACATTAGCTATTTAGCAGATCAAGGAGTACCATAATATTTGCATAAAATATTAGATAAATATAGAAAGAAAAAATTAGATGTTTTATTGATAAATATAAAAGGAAGAGCTTACAACCCAAGCCTTGATGTTGGAGGCCCCCCTTTGGTGAAAATTTGAGTCCTTCACAAAAGCTCTAAAGCGTTCATTATCCTGAAAAAATTAGGCATTATCACAGTGTAAGAATGTAAAGGAAACAAGAGTTCATATTAGCCCAAAAATGACCAACCAGTAGTGAAAGGATGGGGACCAATTTATAGGAAGGGAGCTCATGAAAGGTTGGAGGAAGGTCCACTTTCTAAGGGATAAACCCACATGGATGAGATAAAAGATCTAAAATTAGAGAGCTCCACTCTATCACCCCCATTTAACAACTAACTCCTCGCCTTGGAACTTTTAGAGGTCGAAGCTTCTCCTCCATTTGAGGAAAAAATTCAAGAAAGGGATCAATGCGGTTTTCCAAGAAATAAGGGTGTTGGCAATGCTAAGCCAAAACTATCAATCTGCCATCAGCACGAGCATGAAACTAGGAAATGCACTGAGCCAGTAAACTAGGGTTTTGACGAATTTCCTTCAGTAGTTTTCCAAGGAAATTTTATTTGAGTCTTCAAGGGATATCTTTACATATTTCTTCATGGTGGAAACATTGCACAACTTATGTCACAGGGAACTTCAGGATCAGGGATGGGAATTGAGCATGGTGACAAACTACTCTGTAACATATGCCCCATAAAGCATGAAGGAAGAATTGGGAGTGATGGCTGAAATTATATATGAACTAAGGCAAAGATATCAAATCACTGCCAGTAAACCTGTCAAATCAAACATATTGCAATATATGACATCTCTAGTAAAAATATTCCTAACCACATAACTTTGTGCTAGGAATGAAATGAACCCATGACATGGTTGCATCCATCTGTCTAAAGAGATTATAGAAATGGATCAACAGTATAGATGCATCCATCTGCATATATAGGATCGTGTATATAATTAGATGCGATCCGGGGTCTTGACCATGATCGTAATCAACCCAATGCACGAATCTAGCCATGTGAATATATGTGCTGATGTTGAACATGGTATAAACCACTTGATTACCGGTCAATAAGGAAAATCGTTAACAAGAACGAGAGAAACCACCAATAATGACGATGGCCCTCAAGGTACAACAACACAATCTACAAGTGTGAATGAATGTGTTGAAGTCGAACACTTGCAGAATCATTTGATCGAAGGAAAATTATGTGAACTTGTCGTCAAACACGAAGAAATTTCCATTGAGACATGTAAGCTCCAATGTATTAAAAAGAATTTTCTAAACCATATTCTCGGATAATGAGCTAAAGTCGACAGCAAATGATTCGTCGAAGGAGGACCACAATGATTCCCACATCATCGACATGAAACAACTGATATCTCAAGATGATAGGAGTGATTCAGGATTATAACAGAGAAGGTCAGATAAGCAGAGGGTATTTGACTGTAACAAAAAGGAATTCTCTTGAACATATTAGTGACATGACTCTGGAGTATGGAAAAATTCGACTCAAAATGTATCATAGGTCATGTTGACAAAAATGATAATCAGATGGAAGGAAAACAAATTTCCAAAACCCACAGAGGCAATGTGACAAATGAAGGATGTCCCAAAACTTGACATAAACTGAAAAAAAGTGTCATGTTCAATGATGCAGGGAAAACCCCGCTTACCCACAATCACACACTCTCCAATTCATAAAATTCATTTTCATTAAAAACCAAACTGGTCTTCAATTTTTTTCGATTTGGGCAAACTTATATATGTATATGCGGAAGCTTCTATATTTTCTGATGGTTGTAAAACCATGACTATTAAACCCAAATAATCCAGCCTTATTTAATATCTCTTACGGAAGCTTATTACTTAACCAATGATTATAAACTTTTGAATATCCCATAGTATGTTTTTTTTAATCCACTATTTGAATTTTAAATCAATTCAAATATAAGCTTCCCTTTACCTTGTAATACTTCGACCCAACACCCATATTTTCTACCATCGTATGCATATAAAAATGCAATTCCAGTTCATGCCAAGTAAATCATTTCACAAAATTTGTTTACCTTAGTTTCTGGTTCTTCAATCCGAAGCTTCTGTGCTTAACAAGTCACCTCTACGCCCTCAATTGACCGCTTCAACAAAATGTAATTCTTGTACCAATTTTCTAATGCACCAATCCTGCATATATTAAAATTGTATCAAATATTAAATGAGTCAAACTTGCGTGCAATTTGATCTTAATTAGAAATAATTGAATTGAATTCTTTACCGAACCTTCCACGTAGAGTTACTTCTTCACACAGATTTTAATATGTATTAATTCATGCACTTTCCATTCTCACAGCTCAACGTCTGTGAATGAGATCTCATCAAACACTCTTCAGTATTCTCAATTCTACTTGAACTCGTATCTCTACAATTGAGCCATCGCTCAGCATCAATTAACCGATTTCGTCAAACTGGTATTTGACTGTGTATAACTCAAAATTCCGCCCTTATGAAAAATGTCCTTCTCTGCATTAACACTGTGGTTCGCTCTGCGTCCATGATATAGCCAATCACTGCATCTATTTTGCTTTCACATTTTTAAACAGGACCAGGGTTCCATTTCTCCCTTTCACCGTTGCTCATTTTAACATTATCATACTTGCCCACAAACATAACCATGTTTAATTTACCGACTATCTCTCTCCGTTAAACTCAGGAATTTCTGAAATGGCCAATCTATCAATGGAATTCGTTATGCCATTCCACGATTCCTGAGACCATCGACATATTGATATTCCATATCACTTGATAATTGCATAAATTCCCGCAATCTAATTCAATTAGATTCAACCCATGTCTCTGCATTCATATATAATTTGACCAGAACCTGACATTTCTGGCGTCCTCAATAAAAAAGGTCAAACCCCCATCGATTCTCCATTTAAATTCTTCACACAGTTTTAACGTATTCTAAATTAAGGATTGTGGCTCTCATGTACAATCCGATATCGATTAACACAATCGATACCATTCCACATCACCGGACACAGATAATAACAATTGCATTCCCAAAAGGCCAGAATTCTATACATATAGAGTTTCATCGAAATTTTATGAGTCAAATAAAGCTACACAGAGCTTAACAATCCATATTCCTCCATAACACAGTAATCTTAGAAAATAAGAAGAATTGAACCTTCCTTCCACACATCGAACACATAAATTCGATTCACAATGCCTTACACATAATTATTCCTCTTCTTAGAATTGATTCATTCTGATATTAAATTATCCAATCAATTCTACATGAACTCAATAATGGCATAAACTCTAGAAAATTAAATTCTTCATTAATACACAATACTTACAACAACATTCTTCCTCCTTGGCCTAATTTTCAACCAGTGGCCACATTTACAACCTTTGCCCGAAGGCTTACAAGCAATTCCTGTTGCTACTCTATTCCTTACTCTCTCTCTCTGATTGTCAATGCCTTTGAGGCTTGATAATTTATACAATTTAAAAGGATCTAATTTAAGTTCAACCCCTTCAACTTCTCAACAAAATCCTAAAATAACTCTTGAATCCCTAAGGATCCTCTCTCACCCATAATTAATGAAGCTAATTCCTAAATTAATATTTAGAAAAATCTCTCAATCCCTTTACATCCTCAACTGATCAAATTCTCTCATATTCTCAAACATTTGAGAATTATTTACAATATTTAATTAAAAATACTTAAAACCCACTCAAATCATTCATAAAAATCTAGCTCCTCTAAAAACTTAAAACCTCTAATTTTTAATAAAATACAAAGTATTTCTCTTTGCCTAATTCTCCTGCATCAGACTCCCAAGGTTGAAAATGATCATGATCTCCTGATCATGTGTTTTAAGTCTTTGTCTGCCTGGATCCCACATTTTGTTCTGCAACTCATCATCTATATCTATTGTTTGCTGCTTTTCTCCAAGTCTCCATAGCTTATGCTGCCTCGCTCCACTGGCTGCACTTTCACAATCTGCCTCTGTCTTTCTCTTTCTGAAATTATTTTTCTTTCTTGTTTCTCTCTGCTGCTTCTGAGACTCCTTCATCATCAGTCTTCTGATGCTTTCAATATCTATGTCCAGCCCACTGCTGCTGTCTCCAATTTCTATTAATTCAGTTGTTGTAGCTGCTTCTGCTGTTACTGCTTTTCTTGCTGCCAACATTGATGTTGCTGCTGTCAACGTTGTCTCAACCGTTACCTCCCTGATTGTTGCTAACATTGGTTTTACTCCTGCAGATGTCACCCCACATGTTGCTGCCTCCCAAACTTCATGTCCCTCTGCAACATTCTTTGGCTCATCAGCTACAAATTTATCTTCAGAAAATAAATTATCATTTAATTCTCTTCCTGCAGTAACATATCCATTTATCTCTGTTTGTATACTAGTAAGCAAAATAAATTTTAAAAAACTAGTATCTGCTCCTTTCTCAACTTCAGGAAAATTTACTTCAGTGCCTGCAACTTCTAGTTCAAATGTCTCCAGCAAAAATTTCAGCCATTTCTCCTCAAGCATTTCATCAACATGCTGCAAATTATTTCCAGCATAACCTTCGTCTTCCTCTTTGACAATCTTCAGTAATTGTCCATCATCATCTTGATTGATTCTGGCAATCAAATCAAGTTCTTCAAACACTGTAGCCTCATCCTCTAACACTGTAGCAGTTCCAAAATTCTGTTCCACAGTTCTCTCTTGGCTATTTAGACAAGCCAACTCCTCCTTGTCACCCATGGTAATGAGCCTCTGCAGATGAGACATGACTGTCTCACCTTCTTTCTGCAATAGTTCTTCTTCTTCCAAGACAATTCCAAGTGATGGACTGTCTTCTACATCACCTGTAAAAAAAATCAAATTGTCAGCTTCAAAATCACAAGACCCAACGGTCTCACTTGTTGATTCAGTCACCAAGTTTTCTCTCTGTAGTTCCAAGTCTTCTTCAGGACTCAGAAAATCTTCACTGGTTGTTTCCTCAGCTTTCTCTGGAAACATTTCAGTATTTTGTTCTGAGTTTTCTTCCAAATTATTTGTTGGCACATCAGTATGCTGATTTGCATTCATCATGAGACTGTCAGCTAGTCTCTCTTTCTTTCCATCCTCTACTTCATGACTGTCATCCATGAAAACTTTCTTTTCTTGCTTCTTTAGCAAATTAGCCTGTGTGTAAGTTCTCTGCCTCTCCAATTCTCTTCTCTGAAGATCTAATTTCCTATATAATTCAACAATTTCATTAGGAGTAGAACTTGGAAACTTCACACAATTTTCCATACCTTCACTGTTTTTTGACCAATCATCAGCTGGTCTTTCTCTCTCTGTACCAATATTCTGATTAGACTCCTTTGTCTTCATTCCCTCCTGAGATATTTCTATCTCAGCATTGATCTGAACAGACTTCAGATTCAATTCTCTCTGAACAAACTCTAAAGCTTGTTCATCTTCCTGTAATGTATCTGCAAGCATACACAACTCATTAGTTTTAAAACCACAAGACCTTTCAGTCTTGAATGCTTCCTCAAGCACTTCCCTGCGTGTGGAATCTTCAAATTCCATCTCTGGCTCAAGAACTCTAAGTTCCTCCTTCAATAAGGCAATCTTCCTTTGCCTCAACCTCATCTGCAATGGTTTCCAAATCAATCTCTTTCCTTCCGGTGGAAAGATCCATCATCCTTTCTGGTTTTCCTGCTCTTGCAGCCATTCCTATAGTACCTGGAATTGTACCTTCATTACTGCAATTTATCTTTCTCCGACTTTATCAGTCATCTTACCTCTATGGCATTCCTCTGAACCTCTTCTTTGATCCTCCATGATCATCTTCTTCATGAGTTTCTCACTCACCATGAGTTGCACTAGCCTCTGCAACAATAAGCTCTCTTGTTGCCACTTACCTCACCAATCCACTTCACTGGACTCGGTCTTTTGGTAAGTACTGGTTCACTACCTCTGGAACCTCTTGAGCACTCTCTTCTGCTCTCTCTAGGTTATCTCTTCAACTCAACTTATCTTCAGAACACTACAATTGTCCTCCCTATCCAGCCTTTAGCTGAATGTTAGGTTCACTGCCATCATCTTGTCTGCAACCATAAACCTTAATCACAAATTTTAAATCAGAAAATTATCTCACCTTTAAGATCCTGCATGATCTTGTCCTCCATTCATTTTTGCAATCCTATTCACTGCAATCGTGTACCTTTGCATATCATATTTAGAATATGATCTTCCTTTCAGTGTTCATCATGCATTCAAATAAAACACACTTCAGTTCTCAACAGAACCTTCCTGCACTCATTCAGAAAAATAGACATCTTCAATTTCAACAGAGCCTTCCTGCTCTGATACCACTTGATGCATGGAAAACCCCTCTTACCCACAATCACACACTCTCCAATTCATAAAATGCATTTTCATTAAAAACCAAGCTGGTCTTCAATTTTTTTCGATTTGGGCAAACTTATATATGTATATGCGGAAGCTTCTATCTTTTCTGATGGTTGTAAAACCATGACTATTAAACCCAAATAATCCATCCTTATTTAATATCTCTTACGGAAGCTTATTACTTAACCAATGATTATAAAACCATTGAATATCCCATAGTATGTTTTTTTTAATCCACTATTTGAATTTTAAATCAATTCAAATATAAGATTCCCTTTACCTTGTAAGACTTCGACCCAACACCCATATTTTCCACCATCATATGCATATAAAAATGCAATTCCAGTTCATTCCAAGTAAATCATTTCACACAATTTGTTTACCTTAGTTTCTGGTTCTTCAATCCGGAGCTTCTGTGCTTAACAAGTCACCTCTATGCCCTCAATTGACTGCTTCAACAAAATGTAATTCTTGTACCAGTTTTCTAACGCACCAATCTTGCATATCTTCAAACTGTATCAAATATTAAATGAGTCAAACTTGCGTGCAATCTAATCTTAATTAGAAATAGTTGAATCGAATTATTTACCGAACCTTCCATGCAGAGTTACTTCTTCACACAGATTTTAATATGTATTAATTCATGCGCTTTCCATTCTCACAGCTCTACGTCTGTGAATGAGATCTCAACAAAAACTCTTCAGTACTCTCAATTCTGCTTGAACTCGTATCTCTGCAATTGAGTCATCGCTCAGCATCAATTAACCAATTTCGTCAAATTGGTATTTGACTGTGTATAACTCAAAATTCCGCCCTTACAAAAAATGTCCTTCTCTGCATTAACACTGTGGTTCGCTCTGCGTCCATGATATAGCCAATCACTGTGTCTATTTTGCTTTCACATTTTTAAATAGGACCAAGGTTCCATTTCTCCCTTTCACCGTTGCTCATTTTAACATTATCATACTTGCCCACAAACATAACCATGTTTAATTTACCAACTATCTCTCTCCGTTAAACTCAGAAATTTTTGAAACGGACAATCTATCAATGGAATTCATTATGCCATTCCACGACTCCTGAGACCATCGACATACTGATATTCCATCTCACTTGATAATTTCATAAATTCCCGCAATCAAATTCAATTAGATTCAACCCATGTCTCTGCATTCATATATAATTTGACCAGAACCTGACATTTCTGGCATCCTCAATAAAAAAGGTCAAACCCCCATCGATTCTCCATTTAAATTCTTCACACAGGTTTAACGTATTCTAAATTAAGGATTGTGGCTCTCATGTACAATCCGATATCGATTAACACAATCGATACCATTCCACATCACCAGACACAGATAATAACAATTGCATTCCCAAAAGGCTAGAATTCTATACATATAGAGTTTCATCGAAATTTTATGAGTCAAATAAAGCTACACAGAGCTTAACAATCCAGATTCCTCCATAACACAATAATCTTAGAAAATAAGAAGAATCGAACCTTCCTTCCACACATCGAACACATAAATTCGATTCAAAATGCCTTACACATAATTCTTCCTCTTCTTAGAATCGATTCATTCTGATATTAAATTATCCAATCAATTCTACATGAACTCAATAATGGCATAAACTCTAGAAAATTAAATTCTTCATTAATACACAATACTTACAACAACATTCTTCCTCCTTGGCTTGATTTTCAACCAGTGGCCACATTTACAACCTTTGCCCGAAGGCTTACAAGCAATTCCTGTTGCTACTCTATTCCTTACTCTCTCTCTATCTGATTTTCAATGTCTTTGAGGCTTGATAATTTATACAATTTAAAAGGATCTAATTTAAGTTCAACCCCTTCAACTTCTCAACAAAATCCTAAAATCACTCTTGAATCCCTAAGGATCCTCTCTCACCCATAATTAATGAAACTAATTCCTAAATTAATATTTAGAAAAATATCTCAATCCCTTTGCATCCTCAACTGATCAAATTCTCTCATATTCTCAAACATTTGAGAATTATTTGCAATATTTAATTAAAAATACTTAAAACCCACTCAAATCATTCATAAAAATCTAGCTCCTCTAAAAACTTAAAACCTTTAAGTTTTAATAAAATACAAAGTATTTCTCTTTGCCTAATGCTCCTGCATCATTCAAGAGCAACAAGCTACCCAAAATACATATAGGACGTTCACTTTTAGTTTTTCCCCTGTTATTGCTAATGAGTACCTCTTTATTTTTGATAGCAAACATCAAGAGAATAACATATGTTGATCATGTAAGTTCATTCTTCTAATGAATCTGTCCTAGTAATTTTAATGAGCCCTAGGAAGGAGGAACTCGATCTTGTCACGGTGGCAAGTATTTTTCCATTTAACCTTTAATGAGTCTAACATAAGGGTAACTCGGTAGCTTTTTCATTTTTAAGGAGTTTGAAAAAGAAATGAAAAAATAAAACTCCATCATGTCCCTTTTTGTAAATCATCTCTTGAATCCAAAAAGGTAGAAAACAATATCTGAGAGAACCTCTTGATCTTGTTTGATCAAGGTATTCATTTTTCATAAATAGTGAATCTTAGCCCGAAAAAGGGGTAAACTTATACTGAGACTACATCAATTCATTTAATTTAACGAGTTCAAAATGGCAAGTACTCTACAATATTTTCATATTTTGGGAGTCTGTAAAGAGATGAAAGAGGACTCATCCTGGAGGAACGAGTGGTGTAAGCAGTAGCAACTGGTTCCGGTCATGATGGAACCGCTCAAAACAAGTAAAGGTCAAGAGGATGGCTAACAAGACCACTAATCACAATGGTTCCTCAGGAAATGGTAAAGAAACTAGGTGAAAGCATATGATCGGCCAAGTGGATGGTGAAGATGGAATGAGAAAACCAAGGCTCATCTAGCAAAAGAGGCAGATAAAAGGGCAATCGCGAGAGGTAGAATGAGGATGGTTTCATTTTTACACAATCTTGAAACAAGAAAATATACTTGAAATCAGTTTCATTTTTTCACAAGCTTGAAACAAAGAAAAATTGTGCTTGGAATCAATTTCATTTTTAAACAAGCTTGAAACGGAGACAAACTATGCTTGAAAAAGTTTTCATGCCCCCAACATGGTGACACAATTTGAGGTACATGCCCTCTAAGCTTCATCTCATTCAGCTAAGTAGACTACTGGTTACTAACAAGTGGATGGAATGAAAGTTCAATTATGAGATCAAGTGAAAGACTCGATTGGGAATTGAAGAGATTTATTCAAAGACTTGAACTGAAAGAGGATTTGTTTCATTTTTTAATGAGGTTGATGTTGTATCTGTTTCATGTAGGTAGTTCATGGCTGCAGAAACTACACTGATAAACTAACTCGACCATTATTTAGGTTCAAGTTGGCCCTTAAACTAGAGGGGGCTCCTTCAATAATTACGAGGCCTTTCTTAACATTGTTCACTGTCACTAAACGAAAACCTATGAAGCCTAATGGCCAGATTCATGATTTAATTTGGGTGGTTGTTGATTATTGCACAATTCCTATTCATGAATAAATCACTCTCTTGCGGAGTCCTTTCTCAAAGTGTCAGCTTCCAGCCAGATAGAAGAACTTAACTTTTTTAAAGAATTTGAAAGAAGAATATAAGGGGATTTATGATAATTAAGGAGTCAAACATAATACTTAATTAACCAAGTAGAATTAGATGCGTGTAGAAATATTCTATATTCCAACAAAACACATTCAAGAGAAGATAGAAGGACAAACAATAACCAATTCAAAGAGGAGCTAACTCAGAAAGATAGTCTGATATACTAATCTATTTAAAAAATTATAAATTTGCAGGGGATTTCAAAGAGATTGAAACTCAATTTATTCTTATCATCTCTTCTATGTAACCTTGAACATGTGCAGAAACAGAATATGAAAATACTAGAAAAACATACCAGAAACACAAATTCTTTCAAAGCCAGAGCTTGAAATACTTCAATTAGGATTTATGGAGAAAATTTTTACGAAGCTAAAAGGTCATGGCATCAAAAGCCAACCCTTTTATTATTACAATTCATCAAATATATAGAAATACAAACTACTAAACCGTTACAAAATTTTAGGAAAAAAATCTTGAATAATATACTAAAAATAAAACAATCTCCTAATAGTCTGCAAGAAATTTGGAACTGTTTACAAATTCTCTGCCTTAGAATCTGGAAAGTTGTTGCAAGGTGTCTCAAGCTGTAGGTATTGTTGGAATGTTTAAAATCATATTCAAAATATGTAGGTATTGTTGGAGTGTTTAAAATCATATTCAAAATCTCTTGGCTGCCAATTGTTCATTAGATTGTCAGCTATGGTCCTTTGGATGCCCCTAAAAAATAAAATATCTGCCACTTGTATTTCAATTGATATTTTTTTGCCTTAAAATCTAGGGTTTTTGAAGTTGTCCTTGAAGATCTGCTTGGAAATTTTATGTCACTTTTGACAATGCTTCACCAATGTCATAATATAATTGGAAGGAAATGTTTTATAAATGTTTTCCAATATTTTGTAAATGCATTTTATATTTCCCTATTTTCATGAATTTACTAAATGAAATTCAGAAAATATATCCTCAAATAATTTTATTGAATAAATTCATCTACTTATTTGGAATTATGTGTTGTTTTTCCTTCTCATGTATTTCCAAAACCATGTGTTGTTTTTCCTTCCCATGGATTCCCAAAACCATGTGTTGTTTTTCCTTCCCATGGATTCCCAAAACCATGTGTTTTTTTTTCTTTCTCTGTAAAAACTCAATTTTTACTTATCCTCCATTTACTTTTATCTATAACCCCAATCCAGTTTCACTAGTAAATTCAAATTCATATGCACCGGTGCACTAATAAATCCATTTCACCCATTTTTCATGCACATGTAACTCATAAATGAATTTGGCCTAAAAAATAATGTTATAATATATCATCCAAGCTTGTAAAGAACCCAACCTCTAATCTCAAAAATTCGATTAATAATTTCAATTAATCCAAAGGAGCCATTAACCTTCCCACCAATAATTATAAGATTTAAATGCAATAGGGAAAATGGTTTTCGGAGGGGGGCTGTAAGTAGGAAGTGGTTTAAGAAGAGGGGGTACGAAGTAAATCAGTTAATGACAAGTGTAAAAAGTGGTAAGTAGAAAAACATCCTTTTAGGAATACCCCTTTTGTTAAATGTCAGAAGAGCTCTGGGGTCTGAAATATATTTATTACCCTAGAATTTAATGTGCCCATTGGTGAGCCCTGGTATTGCACCGAGAGTGTTGTAACTCCCAGGGTTTCTTTACTTTACTTTATTGACCTGGGTTCGTACAAACTTGGAGGTGACAATGCTATATACACATCACATGCATTTTGTTCATGTCATCCTCTTGAGCTTTACGAAAGGGTGATATTTCTTAAAATATGGTAAAAATTGAAAAGTAAATTGTTGGAAGGAAATGAAAGAAAGGAAACTAAATTAATTGGCTGAAAGGAAATGACAGAAATGAAACTAATTTAATGTGCAGAAAGGAAACTAATTTAATCTGCAAAAAGAAATGACTGAAAAGAAACTAAACTAAGTTGCACCTAGCTAGGCCAATTGGCTAAACACACTCTACTTATCCTTTGATATATTTACCATGCTATCATGCTTTTAACCATGCAAATATTCATGATAAAATAAAATTGAAAAAGTGTGGCTTGCAGTTTGGAGGAAAATGGGCTAAAGGTGCTAATGGAGGGCTCAACACATGAAACAAGGCTTAGAGGTGGAAAGAGTGTGTTTAAACCTTATTAAAGCTTCATTATGGCGCAAAAATACTTTGGAGTAGAATGATTTAACAAGTGTGATGGAAGAGTTACGATGGAGGGTTGGTAGTGCGATATGCGATATGTGATATCGCAGTTGCAATATCGCAAAGCTAGAGGGGTAGCGAAAGTGATGTTTGGGAGCGGGAGTGAAATGCGAAATGCGATGGGTTAGAAGTTGTGAAGTGCAAAATGCGACAGGGTAAAAATTGTGATTTTTGATTTGTGATGTGTTGGAGTACGGAGAATATCTCAATCGGCATCAAGAGTGGTAAGTCTTAAAAGAAAAGGGAAAAGACTGCAAAATGAGATTTGCGACGGGTGACTTGGCAGTAGGACCGGTGGTGGAGTGCGATAACAATATTGCAATCAGCGTCGGGAGCAGTAAGTCTTAAAAAAAAGGGAAACGGTTGCGAAATGTGATTTGCGATGGGTAACGTGGTGGTAGGACCGGTGGCGGAGTGCGATGACAATATCGCAATCGGTGTCGGGAGTGGTAAGTCTTAAAAGAAAAGGGGAAAGTTTGCAAAATGTGATTTTCAATTTGCGATGTGGTGGAGCATGGATGATTATCGTAATCAGTGGTTGGAGAGGTAAGTGTTAATGCGAATTGAAGAAAAGATGTGATTTGTGATGTGCGATGCGGTAGAGTTATTGCAATCGGCGTTGGAGTGGTAAGTCTTAAAAGAAAAATGGAAAAGGTCACTAAGTGTGATTTGCGATTTGCGAAGTATGGTAGCGGGAGTTTCGATGAGGAAAGGCGGAGGTCAAATTTCAATGGTTTTCAAGCGTTTTTCGTTAAAAAGGGTAAGGCAACCATGACCAATGAGAACAAAGGAATAAGGCGGGCTGGATATTTTAAGTGTTTTTAGGGATAAAGGTGGGTGTGGTAGTGAGAATAAGCGAGAAAAAGAGGAAATAGAGGGCGTAACAGCAGTGCACAGATTGTGAAGATAGAGATGGAGAATGAAGCGTGGAGGCACTACAAAGCTTCTCTATGGTGTTAACAATAATTCCTGCAATCAACCTACTAACTTATGTGCAAAGAAACAAAAAAATGTGTAAAAATACCGTGCAAAGGAAGACTGGAAAATGGTAATGCAACTCCACTTTTAATCTCAGAAACAATGAACAAAATTCAGGTTTTGGGTTTGTGGGAAGGTTTGTCCTCCTCGAGCTCTATTGATAGAGATAATAAGGGGGTCTTGATCCACAATTTTTTTTTTTCTCCTCTATTCTATTACTCACAAGCAAATGAAACCTACAACAACACACTGCAAGAAAAACTAAACAGCAAATTGAAACATAAATGAAATTATCAGAAGCGGAACTAATGAAATGACAGAAAGCAGAGAACAAATACAATAGAGAGGTTGAGGCACATGGATTGGGCCCTAACCCGCAAGCCTAGCTCTCTGAAACTTAAACCAGTAAAATGAAATCATTCTGCTCATTTCATAAAAGAATAGCCTCATACATTTCTAAAAGTTTGATCACTGAGTAAAATAATAAAAAACTCAATAGCTTGCAACAAAGTTCTGACCCTTCCTAGCTATAGCTTTGCTCTATTTATTCTACAGGGCAGCTACCAACAACTCACTAGAAAATAGTGATTGAGTCCACTTGACACCAAGTAAACAAACATTAAGTGCACTCCTCTTTGATTTTCTTGGCTGCCTCTGGAACTCAAATTGCTGGAGAGAATCCTTGGGGATCCTTTGGCTGCCTTTGGAGTTCGAATTGTTAGAGAGAATCTTTGGGATCCTTTGGCTGCCTTTGAGAGTTAAGGAGGGTGTAAAATCCTCCTATAATTTCTCCTTGCTATCTCCTCCAAGTCTTGATGATAAAATCCTTATAAAAATTCTAATAATTCACGATTTTTTACACTCAACCTCATATTAGGCACTCAGAGTATGTTAGCCTTAATCACCACCTATATTAGCATCATAAAACCAAATAATAATAAAAATGCAAGAAAAATAGATCTAAGAATGCAAAAGGTGACCATTAACCCCTGCAAATATGTCTAATGATGGAGCTCATCACCCATATCTCGAGGCATGGGAAAATAGGGGATTTTAAAGTTAAGTGCGGGGTGGGCCATAGGCTTTGACATTTTAAGTTGGTTTTGTGATTTAGGCTAACCCAAATAATTCTTTATAACATAAACATTAGCTTTAAATAGATATTTCCATAAAAATATATCATCATATTTTTATAAAATACAATTGTTTTAAAATTAAAATTATTAGTATAAAAAAAAATTAATAAATCATTCTAAAGCATAAATAAGCATTTGTTTGAGAATTTATCCAAGAAGGAAATTGGAAATTTCTCACTGAATTTTTTTTTTTTTAGTGTACCAAAACATGTTACAACATCAACTCTAGTGGGGATTGCTTCTCCCTATGGGATGCAGAGAAATAGTAGACCATGTGCCTCTTTGTTGGGAAATGGAGTCATGCCATCAATCTGTGACTTGAAGGTGCATCCTGCTATAATCAAACTCATACTCCCAACTGGATTTCATCCTGCTATAATATCACCAATCTTTAACTGTAACATCAACTTATAATCTGACCACTACAACTTGTAACCTATTCCAAATCCTTTTCTGAAAGCATTATTGCAAACTTAGAGTTCAAATGAACTAAATTTTGAAAATCAAATTTATTTATAGATTTCTTCATTCCCAATAACAATGAGATTTGATGTAAGTATGACATCAAACATATGGAAAATTTAAACAATATTTAATGTTTTTCCATTAATGACTATTCCCAGTAGAAATAATACAAATCTTAAAATAGTTAAGAAAATCTCACCAAAATCTCCAACATTTTTTCTTTAAGAATAATTAATTATTTACTAATTACCATCTACTTAAAATGAAGTAGTTCTTATGCTGGAAATTGTTGGGCATGGAGTCTGTAGTAGCATATTCAAAAAATTTGCATCTATGAGCAAACCTGTAGCCTATGACTCGTATGCTTATAAATAGCATACCCAAAACAGTAGCTAGTTCAAACTGAAACAATCCACACACTGAACACCAACCACTGATATTCTACATACTGAATCTGAAAATAAATAAATCAATGCCACACAAACTTTACCTAACTGAACTGAAAACATGCACTGTTAGGTGTAATCTTCTTTCCAATGTAACCAAGTGAGGAGTGGATTTACTGGAAGATCACACTGCCCACAACTGAAAACTCGAAAAATATTTACCATATAAAACTCAAATTCCATAGGAAACAAATACTTACGTGTGAAGTTTAAAATTTGAATCCTCTGTGGACATATTAGATTTCTGATCATGCTTGAGAGGAAAAAACATATATTGATGACTGCAACTATTAATGAGCCTTGAACAAACACATCAGTAAAGGAATATGACATCTTAGAAAAATGGAATTGGTAACCAGTGAAATCACCATATGAATAAGTGGAGCCGATAGGTGACAATAATGCAACCAATACAAATTCCTACTCCTTGTTCACTAGTAAGGAATAGATCTAGTCATTATCGTGATCCAGGGAAAAATTTCTTCGTCACTTCGATGTCCCCGACAACAACGCCAAATGTGGTTTAGGAAGAAGGGGGTGCGAAGTAAATCAGGAAATGATAGGTGTAAAAAATGGTAAGGTAAAAGACATCCTTTTTCGACCCCCCCCCGCTTTGGTTAAATTTCAGAAGAGTTGGGGGGGTACAAAATATATTTTTAACCCTTTGATTTAATGTGCCCCTATCTCGAGGCAGGTGAAAATAGGGGAGTTTAAAGTTAAGTGCGGGGTGGGCCCTAGGCTTTGACCTAATAAGTTGGTTTTGCGATTTAGGCTAACCCAAATAATTATTTTTAAAATAACCCTTAACTTTAAATAGATATTTCCATAAAAATATATTATTATATTCTTATAAAAATAAAATTATTTTAACATTAAAATTGTTATTATAATAAAAATTAATATGTCATTCTAAAGCATAAAAAAACATATGTTTGAGCATTTATCCAAGAAGGAAATTGGAAATTTCTCACTGATTTTTATTTTTATTTTTAGTATACCAAAATATGTTACAAAATTTGACACAGTAAAAGAAATATCCTCATGACACTTTGTTTCATTTTTTAACGAGCTTGACACAAGACAAGGAATTTTTCTCCGAAGAGTTTGATTCAATTTTTAAGGAGCTTGAAACAAGAAAAGGAACTTTGCTCTGAAGAGCTTGATTCATTTTTTAAGGAGATTGACACAAGAAAAGGAAATATTGTCCACAATACCTAATCACAACCCATAAAAGGTCATGGCTTCCAAGAGGTTCTCATCAGATGGGAGAACAACACTCTGGAAATTAGGATCTAATGCCCCCAGTACATGATGCACTATATCACTGACTAGATCATCAGTAGATGACAGAATGGAATAGGTGGCCACATAATTAAACTGTGGCGAGGAACATACCACTGGAATGTAAGAACCATTAAGGGGTGATGGTTGATTGGGAGCCAGATTAGGATCAATGAACGGAAGTTGATCAATGGTCACAACTATTCCTTCATGTGGAAAACACATCACAAAAAAGAGAGAACTAGAGACAAGAGCTCCCATGACATAAGTATAGTCATGCCCAAGGAGTAAGTTAAAGTACAAAGGGCCTTGGACAACCATCATGTATATATAGACAGTATTTCCTCCCAAATTAATAGGAAACTTTGGAAGGACCCCTAACGGTTGACTAGTTCCTCTGCTAAAAGGGAAAAAAAATTGGGTAACAGGTACAAGCTACAGAGAACCGAAATCTTGCCCAATAGTTGAGGAAAAATACTAACATATGAGCCTTCATCTATTACAGTGCTAGGTATGGCCACATTATAGGCTTGTACCATTATCTCAAAGGGCACTTAAGAAGGAAGACAATATCCTGTCAGTCGACTCCAATAAAAGGAAGTAACTAGACTACTTTGAGGGGGTGTTGTGGGAATGGGTGAATTGCCCCCTTGTGCCACGGGAACGGGAGTATTAAAATTCCTATACTGGGGGAATAGGAGGATTACCCTCCAATTCATGGGAGAAACAAAAAGAACCTGAGTGGTATGAGGTTCACTCTCTATGGGAAAAACACGATCCACTAAGGGTGGAATCATGTCAACGGTTTTCTCAACCAATGGTTGGTTGGGATTAGACTCATGTGATTCACTTTCAAAGAGAGTGGCATTGAATAGAGATGATTTATGATCAATCACTTGATCAACTAGCGGAGGATCAAGGAAAAGCTTCCGATAACCAATCAGAAGTCGCGGTTGAGAAGTTGTAAGGTCACCCAAGACTATGGAGGCTTCATCCATATAAGGAAAATGATGAATGGGATGATTCCCTTCACATAACCTACAAGGAAATTTGACTTTACCCTTAATCCCATGGGCCTTATCACTAGCTGAGGGATTGTCACCAGCATGATCTCCAGAGGCTGATTTGGGCCAGTGGACTACACATCTAAAACCTTGGGAATATGAGGACAATCTCTGAGAAGGTGGTCACCCTTACATAAATTGCAAGGGAATTTGAATTTACGGGGCTGATTGGAAGGTTCTTCAACATTATTTTCATTAGTAGTGATGGTCGCTTCATTGCCCCCTTGATTATTTTTCTTCTTCTTATTTTTCCTCTTCTTCTTCTTCTTAGCTTCTTGGTTATTAGAATCTAGAATTTCACCAAGAGAAGAGGAAGAACGGGATGAAGAAACAGGCGAAGAAGATGAGGGGTCAACCTTAGGATCAACATGATGTTGACACTGTTCAGTTGGAGGTTAACTTGGTTGAGAAGAAACTTGGACATTTGGAACCATGGGGGTTGAAAATAACCAAACTGTAAAACCAATAGTTAATCCTAGGAGGGAAAACGTTGCCATATATGGAGCACCAACATTTCCAAAAGAAGGAAAAGGACTATGATTGCCATCTGAGGGGATTCCATGACTGGTAAACTCAGGAAATTTTTCCATTGGTATCAACCTAATATCTACTAAGGATTTGTGCACAGGTAAGATGTTATTCCGTGGGCAATAAATTTTATAAATTAAAAACAAAATAAATCAAAGGGGGTAAGCTAGGAAAAAGGTTTACCAAGTATCCGTGAACTGTAGAATACCTCCTAGTGAACCACGAAGTACGGGTAGGAAATCTCCCCGAATTTTGTGTTTGGTGTATCAATTTTACAAGGCGGTCGACTCGGTTACCTATGGCAGGATTGCAACCTAGTGGTGTCTCCCAAAATATATGTGATTATAAGTGGGAGTCCAATACATAGTAGTGTTGTCTCATGCATAACTATTCAATGAGAGTGCCCTAAATATACTTACCATACATCAATATACTTCCGTACATGGGACTGGATATCACCCCCGGGTTGTAACACAGACCATTTGCGACAACTCCTATGTTTAACGACATTGAAACACATCTCTAGCCTAGACCTCTAAATGTTCATGTTAATCCCAAATGATCCTTAGGTTAATTGAGGTTCATTTTAAGTTGACCTTAATTAAAGTTTCAATTTCAAGGCTCAAAATGATGTCACTTGAATATCTATAATGCAACTAGCATGAGAATATGATTCTTTCAATTCAATGAATGCTATCTAGTTTAGGGAATAGTTTCAAACAGTGATGCAAAAAAAAAAATACAGAAAACAAAGCTCTTCCTAACTATATCACTTTCACTATCCACAATAAAGTCAAAAAATTCAAAGATACAAATTATACAATGTAATCTATGTAAAAAAAATTCTTTTTTTTGAAAACTATGCAACTATAATCTATGCACAATTTCCTTTTTTTCTTTTTGATGAATGAGAATGCATTCAATTCAATTTTCAAAGAAATGAGAATATACTTAATGCACCTTCCAATGAATGAGAATGCACTCAATGGAACTTTTAGCTTTCAATCATTAAACAATGTAATCTGAGTTCCATGATAGATCTCAAAAATGACTTTTCAGTTCTATCTAATCTAATGCACTTTAACGAAAAGTAAACTTTGAGATGAAAACTAAATGAATGAAAAATGAATTTATTTTATGGTCTCAAAAGAACTAATAATACTCAATCAACAGAAAATCAGTGTTCCTTCCAAACACACAAGCAACAAATAATAATTTTAATTGACTCAAAGAATTAAAGACTCAACCAAAATTCACTTTTACCACTTCAAGTATAGGATGGATTTTTGCGCACCAAAAAGAAAATAACACCAAAATGATAAAATTTTATGCACATAGAGCAGGAGGATGACTTTTAGAGATTAGGAGACACTAGTCCTTTTGGAAAAAACCCAAAAAAATTTCAAATTTAAGGATCAACACTACTTTACATAGGAAAAATTGTGCTGAAAGGGTTTTCAACGCTACTTTAGACCCCCTAACCCACACTAGCAGCACTACTCTGCATAGAAAAAATAGTGTTGGCCTACAAAACTAGACTAATGCGAGGAGAAAGTGAAAGATAGGGTTTTCAGCTTGACAATACTTATAAATATCTGCGATGGCAGCACGATTGTGTTTGAAAAAAGGCGCACTGGTGGAGGAATTCTTAGGAAAATCAATCGAAGCCAAAGTAGGAACCTAGACTTGATACTCTAAAGAAAAAATTAAGAACTATGCATACCTATAGAGACCTAAGCAAGCTCAGATCTCGATGATCAGTAAACTGATCAGAGATCAACTCGGGAAAGGGAAGGCTAAGAGGCTAAAGTTTCCTAGTGAAGTCACCAATTATGTTGTCAAGATAAATCCCCTCTATGGACAAAGGTGATTTCTATAGACCTAGAGTGGGTCTAGCAACTTGAGATAATTTCTAATGCAAAGATTTCTTAGCTAATATTCAAAACATGACAAGAAAATAGATGGAGGTTCCTTTTTCCCAATGCTATGTTCGAACCCGTTGATGATGACCTTGATCCATGATACTTTTAGGCTCACTCTTTGCTACTAGTGGCACGCAAATTCCCGCGGATGATCAAGAGGCCACAAAAAAATTAATCCAATACATAATAATCATAAACATTAGTTGTATAGCAGATCAAGGAGTACCAGAATATTTGCATAAAATATTAGACAAATATAGAAAGAAAACATTAGATGTTTTATTAATAAATATGAAAGGAAGAGCTTACAACTCAGGCCTTGATGTTGGAGGCCTCCCTTTGGTGAAAATCTGAGTCTTTCACTAAAGCTCTAAGGCATTCCTTCTCCCAAACAATTTAGGCATTATCACAGTGCAAGAATGTAAAGGGAATGAGATTTCAAACTAGCCCAAAATTGAACAACCAGTAGTGGAAGGATGGGGACCAATTTATAGGAAGGGAGAAGAGGTTGGGAGCCCATGAAAGAAGGAGGAAGGTCAACTTTCTAAGGGATAAACCCCCATGGATGAGATCAAAGCTCTAAAATCAGAGAGCTTGATTCTATCACCACCTTTTAGACGGCGGAACTTATAGAGGTCGAAGCTTCTCCTCCATTTGAGGAAACACTGCTATAAAGGGATCAATGCGGTTTAAAAAAAATAATGGCATTGGTAGCGCTAAGCCATAAATTTCAATCTGGCACCAGCACGAGCATGAAACTAGGAAGCGAGTTGACCTAGAAAACTAGGTTTTTGACCAAGTTCCTTCAGTAATATTCCAAGTCTGTTTTCTTTGAGTTTTCAGGGTATGTCTTGACATATTTCTTCATGGTGGAAACATTGCACAGGGTCTATCACGGGGCACTTTAGGATCAGAGACGGGAAGTGAGCATGGTGACAAATGACTGTGTAACACTTTCCCCAATAGAAGACCCCTCATTGTTTTATCCTATCACGAGAAAAAATAATCAATGTGACATGACTCCATTTTGAATGGATATGTCTTCCTTCATACTAACAAACCTTTAGAACTTATACACCACTAAGCACCATACCTAGCCTAAAATCTAAGTGATTGAAAATTTCATATAGAGAGAGAGCCCTCTCTAAAGTTGGAAGTGATAGATTCCAACTTCCAAGTGGTTTGTGGTTACCTCTGAGTTTATCTTTTAAGTCTAAGGAAATTACAAAGTGTTAACAACTAGTTTGATGGGATTTTGAGGGTTTCATTGTGTAATGATCCCAAGGTTTGAAAGTGAAGGTAGTGAGGAAGAGACACCAAAAAGTAAATCCATCCATGTTAAGGGTTGGCGTGTGTGAAGCAAGTTCAGATCTTTAATGGTTTTGACAACTTAAATGTCTGTTGATTAGATTTTCTTAATGAAAGGGTTAAAATATGTCAAGGAGACCCTAGAAAACAAAACTAAATAATATAAATTGTTTCTCATTAAATCATAGTTTCTTTTTAAATATAAGTGTTGGGTGTGGAGCCTGATTATCATCTTGATTTAGAGGTCTTTGTTTCAGTCGAATGTATACCCGAGGAATACTATACACCCCTCCATGGGGGGGGGGGGACTTGTCCCCCTCGTGGGAGTTCTGGGGGGCCAATCCCTCTCAGCTGGGGGGTCTGGGGGCAACGCCCCTAAAGCTTAAAAATATATGTAAAATTTTCTTGTAGAATATTGTAATTTCGTAGTCAATCTGGGCCGTTCATTAGGCAGATGATCTGATGTTAGAAGTTATGTTTAATTTAGGGTTTTTTTCCATAGAAGGAAACCCCTCAATTCATAAGAGGGAATTGTATTGTGGCTGTGTGTGGTGTGTTTATTCTGAGCGAGAAAGAGAAAGGGGAATTGTGTGACAAAGTAGATGATATTATAACAGATCTGTTGTAGGTTGTGTCTCTTCATTTTGCTCGATAGTATAAAGGAAGGAATGGTTGTTTCTCTATGGACGTAGCCCAATTTGGGTGAACCACATGTATCTGTCTCTCCCTTGTTTTATATGTTTTCTGTGTTTGTATTTCCACATATTTTTATGTGTTCCATTGCTCTGTAATATATAGTTTTCTAACAATAAGGGTATTTGTAAATGCTTATAACGTTTTGTACATTATCATATCTACTGAAGTTGGTTAACATTAATCAAATCCCGCAAACCATTGCGATTTTCCCCCCTTAACTACTGCTATTTTTCTAACCATTTAATGAATAAAGGCTTAACAAATGGGACCACTTTTAAGAAAAAAAAAAAGAAAAATTGGCCACAAGAGTGTTACTCCTGGAATCTTACTTATCACCATTGCATGTAACTTTGGTGTGGGGATAATTATTTATGTCTTTGAATAAACCTATCCTTGAATATATGCCCAAGTGTTTGAAATAATATATGTCGTTATATGTTATGATGTCAAAAGGGATTCAAAGCATAAGTTTGGTTGGTTGATGTTTAAAGTTTTTTCTACATATGTGATGGGTTATGTTTGGGCACCACCCTAACAATCATTTTGCATGCACTTTGGTCATTTGGTTATCAATGGATATACTACATTTGGTTTGTGATACGTTGTGAATATATGTGCGATATATATTATGAAATTGATGTTTGATTACATGTCACCAGAAATTTTAATGACCAAATTTTACAGTCGGATGGAAGATCTCGCCGAAAAAGTTAAGGTGGCATGATTTATAATCGACGGTGATATGGTTATATTATGGACATTGAATGAAGGTTGGAACTCAAACAAGATTTTATCCACCTCAGTGAATGGGCGTTATGTTTTGGCATGTTTTCAAGGTTATACCGCCCACTGGGATTTTTCCTCCATTGTTTTGATTGGTTTTGCCCACACTTAAGAGTACCAACTCACCCTTCACGCCTTACGTGTATTTTGCATGATCTTTCCTCATCAATTCTTACTCATTTATTTGTAATTTTTGTCGTGGCCCTGAGTTTTGGTCCCAACAAATTCCCAACTTGCTCTTTACTCTTGCATTAACTACCACTCTCTTGAACCATGTAGTTCCATTTTGATCAAGTAAAAACCCTCTGTTGGCATCATTTCCTCCCATTTTCAATTGAACCTGGTTTGCGAGTATTCTTGTTGAAAGTTTTTTTTGTTTGGAGTTCAAGAACAAGGAAATTAGTATACTAGATTTGGTCATCTTTGGTTCTTTGTTTCTCACCACGTACACCTACACTGAACTATTTCGTTGAAAATTACGAAGTTTTCTAGGTTTTCTCTAACTTTATCTCGTTTTTCCTACTACGTAATATTCTTTGTGGTGTCGATATGTTTTTTTTTCAGTAGTAAAATTAAGTGTCTTCTTCAACAAGTTTATCAAAATAAACCCTTGTCATTTCTTGAATTAGAATACGTGGGTCATTATACTTTGCTAGAAGTAATTTCCTGTGCACCAAAGGCTTGCAACCCTTCAGAAAATAGTGCCTCACACCGAAGTATGCTTTCTGTGTGTAACTCTCATTAGTCCACCATTTCAACATCTTTGAATTCTATTTATCATAAGAGTTGTTTCAGGTTGAATTAGAAAAAGTCATATGAATGTCAGCCATATAACCTTGGGCAAGGAACTATGGTTAACCATGTGTAGGCATCATTTTTTTCATTCCACAGTCATTGCTTTCTCTATTATAGTCTATTTCAGAATCGTATTAAACTTGTTTGCATCCTTAAATCCTCACTCATAAATTCAATTATATATGAAAGGTTTTGTGTATTTTTTCAACATCGTGAATTCTATATGTTCATTTCACATAAGCTTTTTTTTCAAAATTATATACATTATTTGCCTCTTGTTCTACTCAATTAGAATTAAAGTCTTCAACATACACTGTAAATAAAGTATATGAAGCCGCATGGATCTATTCGTTCCATGTATATGTCAATAAAAATAAAAAGTCATTCTCTGTTTGCATTCTCATTATATCTACAATTACATGAATGTTGACATTTATATCGATAAATTTCCTTTCCCTTTTCATATACATACCTAATTCGGTGTTCAGTGTTGAAAATTGGCAACTTAGGGGCGAAAATCCTTAATAAAATTTTATTTCTTACTATTCTAATGTGACTTTCTAAAAATAGAAAGACATATTTATCATCTTGAATTTTCAATAATAGTAAATCACCTTGCATTAATTAGTAATCAAGTATAGTTGATGGAAAACCACTTAACTTATCATTAATCAATCTTAATAGTTCAATGTCTACTTAATCATAATTACTTAATAATGTCATATATAACTCCCCTTAACTAATTCATATGCTACTCTCTCTCACTCAATGGATACATTACACTCTCTCTTACGCACATATTTAAAGCATGGCATATTCCACTTACACAGTTATTAAAACATGTCATAAAATGTTACTATTCCTCAAGGCATGTGTATTACCTTTTGACCAGAATTCGTTTCTCCTCTCATATATATATATATATTCACTACTTGTGCATTGTGAAATAAGGATTCAAACTTGAGAGAGAGAATTGGAGAGATTTGAATAATATTGTGTGAGAGAGAGAGACTTGGAGAGTAAGAGCAAAACTTGAAGGTTGATTCAGTTTTTGCATTAATTGCTGCTATGAGTGATCTTCAAGCTATAACTTATTCAGATTTGGGTGAACTTACTCATTCTCTTGATCTCTCACAATGAGTCTTCTAGACTAAAAAATAATCTTTTCTTTTGATTACAAATTGTTTGAAATGGATTTTCACTCATGAAAAGAATTCTTATAGACTCAAGAAACCATAGAAGCATGAAGAACATGCTTGGCCTAATTAACAAATGGAATTGAGCATGAAATCCATGTTTTAGTTTTTATTTTATTTTTTTTCTTTTATTTTTTATTATTATTATTTTTTCTTCTTTTACATAAAATATAAATTACATACGTACAAAGACAATTATGAAAACTGAACCTAGTTACAATTTTCAACATAGATCAGGTTGGAGCCTACCCATTCTTTAGGTTGTAGCCTATAGTGAGCAACTTATTGCTTCTTCGAGGTTAGTGCCTTAATCAAGTTGTAGCCTACCACAAGTGGGATATTACATATTTTGGGGGTAGTTTCCTCCCACATGTTGGGGCATACAAATTTATGTAAAGAATTGAAGAAATAGTAGAAGAAGAGTTAGTGGTTCTCTCTCAATTGGGTTTCCACCTAAAAAATTGTCTCCTTGTCATGTGATTCTTTCTTGTGTTGTTTATGTGATGATGTAGTGTGATAATTGGTGATATAATATTTATGATCATTGTTAAATGAATATCTGATTAATTGAGATTGATATATTATAAATTTTACTTCACATTGATTCACTCTCTTTGTGATTTTTGGGCCAACAAAGGTTTAGATATATCTTGGAAACCATTATGGATTCTCTCAGCTGATCAAATATATCATCAATTATAGGAAATGGGTATTTATTATTCATTGTAGTTTTCTTTATCCTTTGATAATTAATGCACAACTATATCATTCCATCATTTTTCTTTATAAACATTGGTAGGGCTCCCCAAGGTGACAAACTAGGTATATTGTACCCTTTATCCGACATTTATTTTATTTGTATATTTAATTATACTATCTTTTGCATGCTCATGTGATATGGGGCTTTAGAAACTAGCACAAAACTAGGAATTAGTTCAATGGAGAAATTAATTTCCCTCCTAGGTGGAAATATTGACACTTATGAAACACATCGCTACATTGCTTCAAAATGGGGTGACCTTAAATTTAGAACTCACTTTCCTCTATTACACTCGTTAATTGGATCATATGCATAGAGCACCGCTTCCTACAACATTTAGTCTCTTGCAACACTAGAATTTTCCTTATCGAGATAGATTAACTCATTATCTAGCTTATTCTTTCCTCTCCTTCATTGTTGAGGCATTTCAAATATTACCATAACAATCCACTTTGGTTCTATGAGATTCCAGCTAAGTCATGCGAATTAAAATTTCAAATGAACACAATGGTATTATATTGAGTGTGACTATTATGGGAATCATGCATAGCTCTATGTGGCACAACTCCACAAAATTTGTTTCCCTCTTCTTGAACCTTGTGGCTAGTTGGATCAACCATGATTTTACATGTGTTATTTTTTGCAAAGCACATGCCTCTTCAATGTTGGGGCTAACATAATTGGATGTAGAACTCAAATCAATTAAAATTTAGAAAGGATTGTTAGAAACCATAATTTCCATTTCAATCATTGATGCTTGATGATCTAATTGTCTATTTTCCAATGCTACATAAATCTAAGGTGTGCTTTCAGTGACAACATTTAGTGTTGTTTCTTCTTGGAAACTATATAATTTATTTTTCTTTTATTGTTGGTGAGGCAAATATTTTAACATGTGGTTCTCTCCACATCCCCAACACTACAATGGATTTCTTGTGTGTTCCTCTACCTATCCTATTGTTGATTCAATAGACCGATTTCTATTGGAAGTAAGGAAATTTCACTTGAATTCACCTTTATTAGGTGTACTAAACTTCACATATTTCCTCATTTTCTTTTATCCTAAGGGTTTTGGACCTTTTCATTTAAGGTTTGATGTAAATTTCTTCTTCCATTTTGTTCAAAATTCATCCTTATGCTTGAATTGATTGTAATAATACTTGGTTTTCCTAATAATGTCCTTTGGTGTCTTTAGTTCATCAAATTCAATTTTTTCTTGGTAGGATTGTTGTAACCCACTAAGATATCTTTGAAATACACCTTATCATCATTAATCCAGGGAATATACCTCAGTAGTTCCAAAAATATATTGGTGTAAGCATCCAAGGTGAGTTGATCAAACATATGCTCATGAAACGTTTTGATTTCAATACCATGGTACGTCTCACAAAAGTACCTTTCTTGGATATTTGCCGCAAATATTTTCCAAGTTATTTAATTTTATTTGATGCCTTTGACATTTCTAATATCTTCCCACCATATATCAACTTTTCCTTTGAAGTTGGAAAGTGTTACCATGGCATTCATTTTCTTAGAATAACCATGGAGTCGGAATTATTTCTTTAAGCCTAAAATCTAGGATTCTACCTCTTCACTCTCATCTCTATATCAAATTCAGGGGCCTTTTCTTTCTTGAATTCTTCCGGCATTGTATTTTTTCACTCCTCTGTTAGAAATAGTGTCTTATTTTCATAGTTGTGCCACCATTTAGTTGGTCATGGATGTTTATTTATTTTCCTAGAGTTTCGAGTCGAGTTCTTTCTCTCACTATGTCATCCTGTTTTTGCTTATGTCTATTCTTTTACTTGATACCTTCTACCTCATTGGTTTCTAATCCGTGCTTCCGAATTTCATATGTAATTTTCTTGGAATTATGCATATCTAGATAACTTATACCAGGTTCATGTTTCTTTTTCCTTTACAGACCTAACAAGATCATCAATATCACTACATTCACCTTTGCCTTCCATGCTTGAGCTATGAAAATATTTTCATTGTCAACCTTGTAGCTCCTTATTTCAACTCTATGGGGTTTGAGGGTATCCATCCAATTAGGGGAATTTTCTTTTAACCTCTTCCCAACTAAATCTTCTTCCTTATTAGGATGGGTTATTTTCATGTTGTATTATACCATTATATTGTTAATTCTTTCATTTTTTGTTGTATATTGTGTCTTCTAATGTGCTATTATACACACACAATTCTCAGCTAGATCATGCATAAATATAGTAATCATAGCCTTGGAATGTCTACATCAAGAATGCTAATTTGAAGATATTCACACAACCAAAACCTATGTGAGTTACATATTCAAAAAAGTTAAAGGACATATAAAAATTACATCGAATTTAGAAACCACATCAACAATTGGTTTAGATAAATAGTCATACAATAATTAGATTTACTCATCCTTATTAAACTAAATTTTATTTTATGTGTGTGAGGCCCTTAAGGTCTAGTGTTGAACCTTAGCTCTAATACCACTTTGTAAGCTCCTCCCACCCCTTATGGCATCTTGGGTTGTGGGATGGATAATTTTTTTACTTAATCTCCAATATATGTTATGAATATCAAGTTACAACAACCTCTTTTATCAAAGTTTTGAAATTTCAAAAAACAAATCCACTATTACCTTCAACTTGTCGAGAGATTTTCCACAATATAAATTTTACCTCAATTTTAGTTCCAAATGGAAAGTTATTCTTGCTATAAGTTTGACCCATTAAAAGGGGCCAGGTCATCACTGGAACACCACATGGAACCAATTTGGCCCCTTCTTAGCCCACATAGTACTGCCATGCCATCACCATGTGGGGTCCATAGAGTACCCATGTCATGATAGATCTCATTAATCTAAATGTAAGCAAAAAATATGTTTTTTATGTAAACAAATCCAAGGGTTGAGGTTGTTTCCAAAAGTGAGGTCCACATATATGTATCATGTCGGTCCATCATATATCAACCTCAACCTCTCCTTAACTTCTTATGAAATCACCTACTGGGAGAAATCCATGAGATTCAAGTGGTCTCAAGGAGGCTCATGTCATGTCAAAATGGGATTCCCCATTAGCTATCAAATTACACTCCTCTAATAGTCTTGTGACACAATGTCTCAATAACCATATGGGTCCACCCTTTACACATTTAAACCTGACATCGAGGAGCATTGGTATCCCCACATAAATATATTCTTAAGCTCTCTTAATGGCCTAGTTCTACTAGGGTAGGTTCTACCATCTAATCGATTCATCGTACACATCAATTTTATGGCCCATGGCCAATGACCAATATCAACCCATCAATATTTTTCCTCTCCACACAAAGTTTTATCATTATTCTGATGGGGCAAGGTTTCACCATAGTTATGTTGGTGTCAAGCCTTGATGATATGCATATATGTATGTATATAGACCAGTCCAATCCACTAGTCTTGGTGACCACTAGAACTTAATTTTCTGAATTTATAAAACAAAAGGTGATTACCCTAAACATCAAATTTTTGGTGTTTTATGGAAAAATAACCTGAGGCCCCTAAAGCCTAAACTTTTTGAGTATTGAATGGCAACAGGGGAAGGATCCCTAATACCAAATGGAACTATCTTATGCAACAAATATGGGAGAAATTCCCCAAACATAATTCTACACAAATTTTCAACGATGCAAAAGAAAAAATATACCAATGAATCCAACTCTGCTAACACCTTGCGGGTAGGTTAAACTTATTCAAAGATATGTGATTTATCAATTAACTAAACATGAATATCTATATTTTCATAATTTCACAAGAAGAGTTATGATCCATCTATCAAACATAAAATATCCTCTAAACATGTTGAGCCATATATTCATAAGCCTTTTTTCTCAAATGAGAGAGAGCATAAAGACACAATTTCTGTAATAAAACATGAACTTAATATTGGATAGAAAAATCTAGGAATCCATTGAAATAATAGACATGCAAGATATTATTCTAGTCACAAACATTGAATTGAACATCACAATTCATAATTCAAACATACAAATGTATTATACTTATTTATGTGTTTTAATATGGTCAACATTTGAAGGAGGGACTTCCACTCTCCACCTGACCATACGCCAACTACATCACAATTTTCTTGTAGCTGACCAGCCTCAAGTTAGATCTAATGTATAAGGGGATACTTGCTTAGGGAAATTGACATCTAAGGGTTGGTTAAACACTCAAGACATGGATTCCACCATCTAGGTGGTTTATCAACTACCCTCTAATAATAAGCACCACAATGACCCACTCTTCCTATGTGTTCATTCATAAGGATTCACCCAATATATAAATGGGGTATTTTTCAATCGAAGAGTTGAAATCCATTATTCATGTGATTTATGAGTTTGTTTTTCATAACAAGCACAACAAAGGTTTTCATTATGTAGTCACTTTGGTAGTATGAACCATAATAACCTATAATTCCTTATCCATGTGGTTTATTAGCTATACAACACTAATTATAGTGCTCCATTCATCCATTGAGCCTTCCAGCACTCACAACACAATACTATACAACATGTTCCATTGGCCTCACATATTTCACATGGATTACATCCTAATTCATGGGGTTCAAATTCATGCACAGGGCCAAAAAATGAGCTCCAAAAATTTTATTGTTTCAACAACTCCACACACTCCACAATCAACACCGAGTGCCTTCCATCCTCTAGTGCAAGAGAAAGATCCAACCACAAAAAAACAAGAATAAGGAAGGCCTTCCTCAACATTGAGTTACTCTCACTCTCCTTTTTTCATTTTCTCTCTCTTCCAATCATGTCACTACATTTTTGAGGGGTTTCCCAACTTGTTTCTTACATTTTAAAGGGTAGATGGGCACTATCATATGCCCCCACTACTTCAATAACTTCTCATCAATTCCTGTGAATAGGTGGCTAGATTAGCCTACAATTCATGGTCCAACATTAAGTTCAAGGTTAGGTCCTTCAAGGTGCTCAACCAGGTTCTCTCACACAATGAATCTAAGGAGGATGCCATTCAATCCATTAGTTGTTTAATTAAGATGAATCTAATATGGTTTAATTTCCCCTTTAAATAATCTATATTCCATGTGAATATCATGAGGAAATACCATGGGTTCTCATAAACCTCTAGCTCCAAAACCATTACCCAAAAAAAATGATAAAAATTATAAGGTATAATTTTTTTTAATTATTTTATTTGAATTTATTTTTATTTTAAATTATGGTTATTTTTATTTTTTATTATTTAAAACATGATAGGAAATTAAAACATCTCTTCCATATTTGGCTCGAGAGCACCTCTAGGTGCAACATGACCAATAGAGATCCATCTTAACACTAAATATACTAAGGACCAAGAGGGATAAAATCTCTTTTCACTCTAAAATATGTTTTCACCTGGAGAGTTTTGATCCCTATCTATGCTTGGTAGGTTCGGAGTTAAGATACATCTATGTTGGTTTAATTATTAATTATAATTATAAATACAATTATTAATTTATTTTAAAATTATTTTTATTTCTATATAATTTTAGGAAGTTAAATTGTTTAATTAATAATTATAACTATTAATTTTATTTATTTATTTATTTTAGTTTTTATGTAATTTGACATAGTAATTTTTTTTACATAACATAACATGACAAGACATGCCAACATCTCTTCTTTCATACCGTGCTAGAGAGTATCTTGGCACAACCAAATTAGATCTATCTTAACTCTAGGTCTACCAATTGTCAAGGAATCATATGCTCCTTACATTTGATAATCAATATATCTTGATAAAAATTATGTTCCCCATAATTTTTTAAGTAATGAAATCTATCAATCAATCTTTGATAAAAAAATTATTTCCCTATACTTTAAGCATGAGAGAAAAGTAGAGTTTCTCCTATGAAACTTGTTGATTTTTGTGTAGCTTCGGAGGTACTAAAAGCCCTAGTGTTCAAGGATTGGAGGGAAAAGCAACACAAGTAGGATTGTGGGCTTGGAACCCAAGCCTGGGGTTTTTTCACCCATTGATGTTTGGGCCAAAATCATGACAAGGTTTTGACATGTGATGGAAGAGGATGATAGATCTTGGCGAGATGATTCTAACTCAATGAGAATCATCTGATTCTGATTTTTTGTTGATGAGTTATCAATTTTTCAAAGGTTAATGATGGGTTTTCACTTGTATGTCAAGGTCGTCCTAAGGATTTTTAGGGTTGTGATATGTTGTGGAAGCCCCTAGATCATGATGTTTTGGAGATATTGTGCAGGAAATCCTTTCCGTGGGAAAAAAGGATCCCTCTAGTCCTAATGGGAGGATCTAGCAACAAATGAGACAAATATATGTAACCTTTCCTAACTTATGATAGAAAAGCACGAAGGAAGATAGATGTCCTACCTCTTTTTTATGCTAATTCCTATCTTTAGTGTCTTCCTTTCTTCTTTCACTTCCACACTCATGATCTCCTCTCTGTTGGTGAATATGAATGCTGATAAGAAAGGACAAGTGGAGACAACAAACATATACAAATCATAACAATCTCTAATATAAGCTATGTGGTAGATCAAGGAGCACTACAATAAATATGTGATAATAGACACATTTATGGAAAGGAAAAACATAATGTATTATTAATAGAATTGTAAAGGGAGAAATACAACCATAAGCATTGATGTTGGATGCCTCCTTCAGGTGAGAATCCAAGTCCTAGCCTCACCTCTTCAAAAAGCTTCCTCCTTCACAAATGGCTAGCAATTGGGCATGCTTCAGTTCATAGGATGTCAACCAAAAATTAGTGGATGGTAGGGGTTTCATTTATAGGTAAGGAGAGGATGTTGAGGATCCATAAAAGGTGGAAGAAGTTCCACATCTTAAGGGAAATATCCATGGAAAGAGGATCCATGGCCATGAATGAGGTCTCACTCCTATCATCAAAAACTAGAAACCATGTTGCAGTTCTCGAGACTTATAGTAAGGGAATATTCTCCTCCATTTTTGGGAAAGCTTCCTAAATAGGACCAATGTGGATTTTCTTAACAAAATTCATGCTACTAGTGCTAGACACATTTTTTTAAAAGGTGACAATCTCGGTGCATTAGCGATGCAGAGCGCACTGGGATTGTAAAACATGGTTTTTGACAAGCTTTTCAGAATATTTTTAAATCAAGTCTTCTTTCACTTCTTCAGGGATGTTCTAGGCATGTTTGATGGAGAGCATATTTTGTGACACTAGTGGCATGACAAAAAAAATTGAAGTGTGACAAAATATTGTATAACAGATGCCCCCTAAAGCATGAATTTAGAACGAGAAGTGATGGCAAAAGTTCTTTACAAGTAAAGCCAAGGACTTAGAGAACCATTGTTAGGAGACCTAAAAATCAAACAAAATACAATATATATGACATCTCTGATGTAATTATGGCTAAAAATAAATCTATGAATAGGCATCTAACAATACATGGATCCATGGCATGGACGCAACCATCCGAATAGAAAGGATCATTTTTACAATCATGAATACGTGTATCCATGGCATGGGCACAACCATCTGACTAGAAAGGATCATGTTTACAATCATGAATACTTAATAACTCCACACAACCTGGATTTATCAAATGAAATGCAAGTTATTCATCTTCATCTCGATCCAACGAAAGTATGAATCTCACCATGCAAATAAATATGTTGAGGCCGATCATGGTAGAAACCACCATATTACCAGTCAATGATGTAAATCGTTAACATGCATGATAGAAACAACCAATGATGAATATGGCTCTTAAGGTACAACATCACAATCCATGAGTGTGATCAATGAAGCTGAAGTTGAACACTCACATAATCACTCGATCGAAGGTTAGTGATGTGAACCTATCGTCGAATGCGAAGAACCTGCCAATGAGGCATGCAATATCCAAGGTATGGAAAGGGATTTTCTAGATCACATTCCTGGATAATGAGTTGGAGTCGATAGGAATTAATCCATAAAAGGAGAGTCATAATGTTTCCCACATCATCAAAATGAAACACAAGAATTTTCAAAATTGGCAAGAGTGATTTAGGATTGAAGTAGAGAAAGTAAAACAGAGTATAAGTGGCTTGAATTTACAGGTGGGACTACTCTTGAACATATCGGCTACACGAATCCGGAATTTGGTAGCATTTGACTCAAAATAGGATCAGAGGTCATGATGAAGAAAGGATATAATAAAATAAGAGGTAATGTAATATTCCAAATTAGCTTTCAGTTAGTTGGAATATTAATTTTTTCTTTTGTTAGTTAGATAGGTGAATAAGTGGGTAGGGAGACCCATAAATATCTTTAGTAGGAATAAAAACCACTTCTCATGTGAATGGGGGTCATTTTAGCAGCTGAATAAAGAACCCTTAGGTGTGAACAGGGGCTATAGCAAGTGGAAAGGGTCAAAGTTGACCAGATCAACAACGCTGTTATGGAGGGAGTGGAGCATTAAAGGAGGACAGTTCAGTTATGATGGAGGAGTGTATGTATGAGAGTAGCATATTTAATAAGTGCGACCCAGGGCGAGGAATATCACCAAGCATAAAAGGAAGAGGATGGCAGCCATAGAAGGCATCCTAGTTATTGGTATCGTATTGGTCTTGTATGACTATTTTCATGCTTCAGATGATTAGCAGAGTCTGATGTGTTGTTTAGCACAAGGGTGTTCCCGAGTGGGAATCCCACCCTCATCCTTGGGGGACTTTGAGTGCCTGATCAGGAGAGGTATACTAAGCATCATTTCCACTATTTGGCATCAAGCCAAGCTTCATCCGTCATCCACAGCGCAGTCTCTTCCAGAGTTATGTTGTTTTTCAAGGGAGTAGCAGTCGAGGAGGAGTAGATTCAGATTCCTAGCTTGTTTCCCATTGGAGGGATCAACCCTTCAACTAGGAGGCTAGAAAGGGATATCCTTGAACACAATTTTTATATCTGGCATCAGGCCAAGTAGCTTCCATCATCTAAAACGTAGTTCCCTTCAAGAATCGCATTATTTTAGTGAGAAAAAATAGTGGAGGGTTTAGTGCCCTAGTTGAGGAGTTAGATTTCCATTGAGGGGATTAGCCCTTCATCTGGGAGATCTATTAGAGGGATTCCATATATTTTCTACACAGATCAGCCACCTCCTATCAGCTATCCAATAGCAGTGATTATTCACCTTTAGTGATGCATTTCATCATTCTTGTATTTTGGGTATTCCCGGAAACCCTTTCTAGGTTGCCCTGGAAAAGTGTTTGGGAGTGTAGATCTCCATTCCCGACATTATTGGAGCATTATATTGGAATATATATATATATATATATTGCTATTTTCCAACTGCATTTATTCCCTCATAGATTGCGCAGTCGTAGCATTCTGGCATTCTATGTATTAGCAGTGTTTCATATTTTGATGTAGTGGATCATGGGAGGCTTGTTTACCTAAATTGAGTGATCTTTTCCTCAAGAATTTCTGCTTATTTTCTACTAATAAACATAATGGAAAGGTTCTATGATTGTCCCATGGTTTTTTTCTATTGATATTCACTACTATTTCCAGTTTTATGTTCTATGTTCATGTCTCTCCCATTTTGTGATATTACAGTGGTATCAGAGCATAATCTTGGCTCAGCTTGTGAGACATCACATCTATGTCATCAGAAGAAGAAGAAGCTTATCACAAAAATGGGAAGGTTTATAGAAGATACAAAGGTGAGACTCTGATATCAAGAGAAATGAATGGAAAAAAGTTTTCAAAGCTTCTTCTCTAAACTATGCAGGATATTAACAAGGAAATCAAGGAGATAAGGAGGGAAAGACATAAATATTCCTCTAAAAGGTTTGTACATGAATAAATATCTGACATTTCACATTATTGGTGTGAGCGTTTAGCTTCACAATCAGTTCCACAATGCTCTACCATGCCTACATTCCTAGAAAGAGAGTAAAGGGAAGGAGAAGCACAAAGGGAGGAGACTCTTGGTGACTATCTCCAAGAATATGAATCTCAATCTCAGAGGTTCAAAGAGCATCTAAACTTCCAAGGGTTCTTCCAGATCAAGGAAGATAGAAGATCCAATAATCACTATAGAAGTAAGGAGTGCCTGTAGCATGCTTTGGGTAGATTCTTTCTGCCTGCTTTTGATGGGTCACCCAAGTGCACAAATAAGGCTTGGGTAAGGAAGTTGGACACCTATTTTCAGCTACATCAAGTTTCATAAGTGGAGGCCATTAAGGTAGTAGCACTACACCTTGAAGGTAAGGCTCATGATTTTTGGTCTCATGGTCTTTTTACATTGAGTCATTAAAATGTAGCTACTTATGTAGAGTTCACTAGGAGGTGAGTAAAAATATTTGATCAAAGATATTCGGAAACACCTTTGGTTGAGCTATCCAAGCTCAAGCAGTCAGAACCTTTGAATGATTTGGTAGGATCCACTAGACCAACTACGCTCTAGAATTATATTGAGGAGGTTAGGGACTTGAAAAATACTTTGCCGAGGGCAAGAGCCCCCCTCTAGCAACAGTTATCTTCTCAAGAGGAAGACATGAATATTCATCCCTCAAGGGAGGACCAAGACAAACGGTATCTTAGTGATGATGGAGTATTCTCCAACAATGATGAGGATGGGGAGGAAGAGCTAGAAAGGGATAACAACATTGTAGCAGTAGGAGGAGATCCACCACCAACTAGAGGAGTCATTGTATCCTTGCAAGAAGTTCCAAGGAATATAACATGTGGAGACCAGGACACAATCCAGGAGAAGCATGGGTTAGTATTGATAGACAATGCATGGGACTAAGCAGTGGAGGAAGTGTGTTCTAGCATTGACTATAGTCTTAAGGACATACACCGTGATAGATCACTTATTTGTGATCAAGACTCTTGACACTAATGTGATATTGGGTGTGTAGTGGTTGATTACATTGGGGAAGGACACATTAGACTGGGAGACTTTGTAGATGAAAGGGGAAGAGGATAAGAATGGCCAGCATTAGGTGAATAGGGGCATACACACCTACCCATTCCATGAGGTATGTGCTTAAGAAGGAGGCTGATTTTCACAGTGGAATAAGGGACAAATCATTCTGCCCACATATATAGTCTACTCTAGACCTTGATGTTTCATTACATGGAGGCATTCCACCAGGAAGGCTCCCTGTCTGGAAGATTATCAAAGAGTTCTCACAACAAGATATATCATTCATGGATTTGAATAAGGAAGGAGCCTTGGGAGGAGCTAGTACAACGCATAGAGCCTTTGATTGGCTCAAGGAAGGGATGAGAAATTTTCTGATATCTGCATTTCCATCTTACACCCAACTACTTGCGCTGGAAGATGATGACTCAAGAGTAGATGGTGGCACAAGCATGGTGCAAAGGGGCTACTCCATGGCCTTGGAGGATTAGAAGATACTTCCACATAGGAAGGAGTATTCTAAATATGACAAGAGGTTATTGAAACTCTTGCATGCATTGGCAAAAATTTGGAATTTTTGGATAGAAAATAGCTTCCAAGAGAAGGTTGACACCCATAAACTTCAAAATTATCTTGGGCAAAATCAGCTGCAGGGGAGGCAACGAAATTGGGATAGCAGTACTCTGGCATGTGGCTTTGGCATTGAGCATGTCAAATAGGGGAACAATGAGGTGACATGTGCTTCATTACACAAATCAGTAGCGCTGTCATTGAGGAGTATAGATCCATATTGGGAGTCATAGCTTTTCGTGGAGTACTCCAAGAACCTCTTCACATGTAACGTAGTTTATGGGCAAGTGACT